>MNPL01009810.1:39554-74885 GCA_002081605.1 Tropilaelaps mercedesae | reverse complement strand
ATATATATGTATATATGTATGAGTCGATACGTATATATATATATATATATATATATATAGATATAGATATATGTATATATGTATGAGTCGATACGTATTTTGATGTTCAGACTAGCGACTCGTTTTCGTCGTGCTTTATGTATTCCTTGGTCTTGTTTTGTTTCCACGAGTTACAAGCACGTAATCGACACTGGTTGTGGTTCCCCTGTTAAAATGCCTGCCGCAGAAAGCACACGCCCTTAATCACCTCGGCCACTCCCACCAGCAACACCTGTACTAACACCACTTGTTCGAACAGCACAGAACCACACTCCAAAATTGGCCACCAGCACAAAGGTAGTAACACAGTCACATCCGGGATTTCCAAATATGGTAATGAAATACAATCTTAGTACTTTTTTGACACACAACGAACTTTTTTCGAAGAACGGAACCGGAATTGGACCAGATAGAGGGTCATGGTAGGAGATAACTTTCTGGTTGAGGAGAACTGACCGCCCCTAAGCCGCACAAGCAATAACGTCCCTCTTCAGAATATGAGGTTCGGCGGAGAGGATGCACAACTTCGCCAAAGGATCAGCCTTTCCCTCGAACTATAAGTGGTTCCGCTCCCATGTACGTACGTAAGCACGGACATATGTATATCTCAACCTATCTATATATATATGTCTCTATCAACCTATCTCTCGCTGGCTGTTTTCGCAGCTTTGTACTTATAGATGTTTCACACACACACACACACACACACACAATAAACTCGTATTGTTAAAGGGATTTGCTTATGTGATACCGCTTAATAGCTTCGGTCAGCTCTGGTCTGGAGACTACTCTGATGCTTGAGTTCCGTTGCACGCGGTTCGCAGTCCGCAATTGTCGGTTTGCCGGGTGAGGGCTCCTTCAGTGGAGAGGGTCATTATCGGAAGGGGAGAGACATGACCAGCCGTAACGCCGGCATAGCGGTAACATACGGAGCTGAAAGAGATGAGGGCCTTTGAGGAAGCGATGCGGATAGGGCGATAGGAATTGCTGTTGTGCGTGCGCGCTACTGGGTAGTATAAGGTCTTCTTTTTAAAAAAGAGCACCATCCATCGCAAAGTAAGAAATGTGGTGGTGCTGCTGTGTGAAGCATTATATTGCCCAAACGAGCTTTACCAACGTGGAAGATTGGCGGTGCTTCGGGTATCGAAACCTGGAAGCCATAGTGATTCTTGTTTGATCTGCCCTCGTTGATTCGCTGGCCGCGGCTGTTTCTGCCACTTCTGCTACGGGGAGTCGTCCCCGATCGCGTGTTAAGAGTGGATGGATGGGTTCAGAGGTTTTTGCAGGAAGTGCTAGCCGTTGAAGCGCGGATCAGCTGAGGAAAAGAGAGAATTCGGGCGATACTCCAACGCTGAGGAGGAGGAGGCAGGTGGTATATGTTCATATATGTGCCCTACAGGTAGGCCAGCTTAGTGGGCCTTTAACGTTGGGACAAAAGGGGCGGATGGGGAAGAAAAGACCTTGAGTAGCAAAACTGGGGCGTAACTGAAACTCCAGCGGTCGCTGGTAAAGCTTCGACGTGATTTATGGAGATGCCGGCATTCTTGTCTGTCGGTCGACAATGGCACCCCAGATGGCATTCGAAAACTTTCAAATGTGTAAAACTTACGAAAAGTTTGAAGAATCGCGTGTGAGTAAATGTGTGAGTTTGTGCGTATATAGGTGTTGACATTC
Source organism: Tropilaelaps mercedesae (assembly GCA_002081605.1). Classification (NCBI taxonomy): domain Eukaryota; kingdom Metazoa; phylum Arthropoda; class Arachnida; order Mesostigmata; family Laelapidae; genus Tropilaelaps; species Tropilaelaps mercedesae. The sequence continues at coordinate 73,172 of MNPL01009810.1, read as the reverse complement.
CATTCCGGTTGTTGAGTGTAGAGCACGCGGCGGGTTAAGAGAACGTATGGTTTAATGGTGCTGATGGTGGTGTCGTTAGATGTTGCCTTTATGGTCTATGATCGTGACGCATGAGTGATAAGAAAAGTCGATTTTTTTACTGCTATGCGTAATGTTGTTCTTAATATTATGTGCGTCCTCCCTATGTGCTAATTAGATATGCGTATTAGGCCTTAGCTAGATGAAACCATGGGGGAGAAAAAGCAAGAAAATGAAGCGAATGCAGAGTTGGTGTGAAATGCTACGTGGGACACAATTCCAACATTGCTATCATTAGTCTATCACTGTAATCAGCTCATTTAAATGAGAGAGCCATTACGACCTTGAAATACGTAGTGGTTCTGTGCTTTGCTGCCAAGACTAAATACCTGTCAGCGGACCTATAAATTAAAGAGTATTATCAGACGGCTTGGGATACTGCTCTGGCCCGCTGCGCAATTAGGTAAATATTTTCGGTTTTAACAAAACCGTCAGTTCCACGCATTCAAAATAAATCCAATTAAGTTGAATTGACTTGATTAAATCTTGATAACCCGATAAACGCTTAGAATGCCGCTATACAGCCATCTAGTAACGGTGATCGCGTACTGAGAACTACAATTACACTTCCGACAATCAAAGATAGAGTTCTTATCCATAGATGTATTTGGTAAATTTAAAAGTCCTAAAACTTCTCGCGTAAGACAACGTTACCACTACACAAAAACACCGTTATCATGCCCGCCCGATGGCCGATTCTCGGCAACATTATTTGAAGGTAATAAACATATATGAAGGTAATAAAAATAGAATAAAATGTTCTTATTAATGGTAATACATACCATGTTGGTATAGTTCAGTAAATATTCTAATTCTCCATTACCTAGTAGTGCCAAATGTTGAATCGGGCTGCCCATCTATTTGAAGACTTCTCATATCCCTTTTCTGTCAGGTCCAAGAATTAAAATTGGCTGTGATCAATCTACGAAATAATTTTGAATGCTGACCATCAGCCAGCATTTAAGGTCCACGTTACCGCCTTTGCATCCCTTCGTAAGACGCATCCTATACATCTAGATGTAATAACGGCGAGGATCGAACTCGTGCACCAAACGTGTCCCGCAGGCTGCATGGCGCATGCGAATGTACCAAGCTACCTAGTTCGAAATCATAATAATCTATCTAAGCAGATAGTGCCCCTACTCTCAGTCAAGTTCAGTTCGAGGTCAATTTCCAGGTTGAGACATGCAAAACAAACTTGTCAAGTAAAAATAATGCAAATCATAAGGATAGACGTATCTTAGTGGTTAAACATGAAAAGGGTGAAAGGCGAATTCTGGCTGAAGATATCCATTTAGACTTCACACGGAACGCATTTTCGTTCCTGACCCATGATCCTCTGCCGGATCAAAAAATAATTCCTGTTCAAAGTTAGTGTGCATTCGGTCTTAACGAAAAAATGGAAGATCTGAGGTGCCCACTGCAGGTTCTTTTAGCAAAAGTGCTGGATACCGATGTCGATAAGATGTTTAATAAAGACATCTGGTGCAATGGTGCCATAATACAGACGTTTAATATTTGTCTGAGAAAATCCGACGTCATTGAAAACGCCTATCTACGTGTATAAAAAAGACTCACCATCAGATTTTTCCGGTAGAAGCAATGCTGCCGCTGAGACTAGGAAAATTTTGAGTAAGGTGGTTTCTGATGCGTGCTGAGCTTCAGATACACAACTGCCGGCTCGCTCTGCCAATACTACCGGCTTCGGCTAATATTCAAAGTTTGATAATTGACTCGTTTTTTTCAAATCTTGAATTTTCTTTCGGGAATTGGCCAACAAACGTAACGCCACGGCTGATGGCATTTCGGCGACCGTATACAATAAGCGTAAAGATAATGCCTGTATGCAATTTGCTATGGTCTTTCTTACATTCCAGAAACGTACGACTATTCTATGTCCCTTTCACTGTAGTATAGCCTTCCGCATTCACTAGCATGGCGATATAAGCGACCCATACAAAAAAGGTTTATTCTATTCACTTTTATGCCAAGTGAAATTTTCCAAAAGGCGTTAGGATAATCTACATGAATGTGAATGAACGTGGCCTGGTATCCAGGGAACAATTTGCATATCACTCTGTTCAGCCTACTGTCCTGCAGCTACTTGAAGCGCAGAATGCCTGGTAACTCTTTACCAACGATGGCAGATTATTTGATTATGTATACTTCGATTTCAAATCAGCCTTCGAAACAAAGTTTTTAGATATTCTGCCGCAATACGGTGCCAGACAGAAATCAGCGTACTGGATCAGAGCTCTTCGCAACGAGATTCTTCAGGGCGACTAGGCTTAAGAACTAAGCGACTCTTTGTCGACAACTTGTAGAGTTCAAACTTGGGCGTTCGCAGGGAATAATCCTTTTACCTCTCTTAGACTGTACTTTAATTCCCTAAATAAGTTCGATTAAAAAGCTGAAAAATCCATATCGACTTTGATATAGTGGAGAACGCTTTATAGAGTGGTGCGATGTCTGGCTTGGAAAGTTACCGTAAATAAGCGTGCAACTCTATATTTCGGTTGCAACAACATAGCTATATTTCAAATACTAAGCAATTAAATGCCAAGAATCGTTTAAGAACCTTCTGAGAAAAACAACAGCGCTAAATTGTACCCATCACGTGTTAGGCCTAGTAGCTCTTGCCAATACAAAAATTAAGTGGGTAATGTACTAGTTTGCTTCGAAGGATTCTAGCATATAAATAAAACTTTACAAACAATATGTTCTACCGGTGATTCTATATGCTTTTCCAGTTTTGAATCTGGGCTCAGATCACTATAGAAATATAATAAAAAATTAGTTTAATCTGAGTGTAAACATCTAGAAAAGGTGAAAAATCTGTTTAACTTTACGCTCACTGGCACCACAATAAAGAAGGAAATTGTTAGCAAAACGTTTAGCGACAAAGCATCCGCAGCGCAAACCACTCACAGCAGAATGGTCCAGAAGGGTCCTGTAAATTTTCAAAACTTGCGATTCCTAAGGTGAATTGAGCCGCTTTACCAGAGCGTGTGTAAACATATATGTATATATATTATTATGACAAATATTACTATTATCACTGAAAATTATATTTATATTCAGTTTATTACGTTTTAGTCCAGCAACATGAGACTTGTTGGTTTGTATCTATAAGCATTCTCATAGAGCTCATGTTTAGCTTATTGGTAAAAGACCTTTGCACTACAACCGACAAAGATCGTGGATAGAAGAGCCAGGTTACGATCTGCTTAGCAATCTGTTCGAGTCAACTTCATGCGTTGTCTCCTAATATTCCAAGAATATTTTCCTTCGGTAGGCTATGCCCCAGGCAAACTGTCTGTTTCTGAGAGGACAACGGCTTTGAAAGATTTTAGCTATAGCTGTGCGACGCTTTTTTCTGACGCATGTGATTGCAGACCTACAAGCGCAGCAAAAAATTCGTAAATTAGCTAATGGTTGGTTATGGTTATAATACAAGGCTGCACGAGAGAGGCCCTAAATACAGTAAGTTCCAACCACTGGTGTTACGTAACAACCGGCTAACCGACTATGTTAGAGGGGTAAGCAGACCAATCAGTTACCGGGCCCAGTCGTATCCTATCGTTTGTGTCATAAGCCAACCACTTGGCCAGTTTTCGCCATTTACGACATTGTAATAATTCTTCTTTTTGAGATGGCGGAGATTTACGGCCCGGCAAATCAGGAAAAGCCTAAGGGTCATCATAATTAAAAAATTATAATAGTAACGCTGACAGGTTTTCGTGGTTGACGCTCATTTCGTGTGGGAACATTATAACAATAATAATGAACAGGATAGTAATAGTAATAAAGATGAGCGAAGATGAGCGTCCGCGTTAACTCCCTTCCTAGTTTTTAGTAGGTGACAGCGTTCCTGAGCTCAACCAATCCTCTGACCAACTATGAACAATTGTAATTGTAGCTAGTTTTACTTTTAACGGCTGTCGTAACATGAATATTTTATCTCTATATTTTTATATCTTCTCATCCCATTCTAAACGCGGCTTTCATGTATTACTGAATGGTTATGTGTTGCTAAAATATATCCATAGAACAAGCGGCTAGAGAACAAGCGTTTGGTGGTCGTTGGTTTCAACCAGCTCATCTCAAAGACGCTACATCTCTCCGTTATTGTTATACATCGGTAGCACCTACTTATTGCGTTATATAATGCGCTTTTCGGTGTTACTGCAATCATCGCTCAGTGTTTCATTAGGAGCGCTATTGCATTTGATAAAGCCCACAAATCTAGCGCAAAATCTTCAAAAATAGCGTACAAATCTTAATTCTTTGATAAAAAAGTTAGGGTACCTTATTTCATCATGTGCACCCTAGTATTTTAATAGTAGATTGTAATTTTCCATAATAATGTATAATAAAGCGCTCGAAAGTTTCAATTTAAACCCACATGAATGGAAATATGTGGATATCGGTCATTCTTTAGATCATAAAAAAGGCTTATTGAGGACCGGGGGGCGTTTGCAGTGGAATTCTCAATGCTGTGTCAGGCTTAGTACATTGGATCTAATCAAGGCGACAAAAGGCCAAATCGAACGCTTTTTTATATGAAACTCGAAGGCAAAAGTAAATCTAATGTAAACTGGAAAATTGACTTATAATACAAAGAAACAAATCGGTTATAAAGTACATGCACCACACAAAGTATGCCGCGATTGTATATTTTCCTAAAAACAATTTTAAATTAGAACTGCAATTAGACTGTCAGGAATCTCGCCTTTGATCGCTTTGAATCACACCAGGGATCTCTCGTACGCGAATATTTATTCAAACAAAAATAATTTCAACTAAAATGGGTGGGCTGTTCAAAGCCACGTTTTGATTACTCTCTTAAAGACCAAGTTTTTTGTTTTGCACCAAAATATAAAAATGGAAAGGCATAAGGCCTAATCCCCGAGTAACCAATGCGAAATTGTCTTTTAGAGCAAATACCACAGATAATTCTTAGCGCATGGTATAGCCAAGGGCTGTATCTACTAGGTCTGCCCTCCTGTAACAAACGACACTGCTCTTCTGTGGCAGGCCATTTCACTTGATTACCAAAGTGTAACTTTTCATCTCAGATTGCTTGGGTGGCATTTTTTATTTCGAACTTACCGAATTGTTTTGCCTAGAATTGGAACATCTGTGTGATGAAATAGATTTCCAAGCCGGTTTCCATAAAGAAAAACAAAGATTATTTAAATGAAAATCTCAAAATTACTACCAGTTATAACCACTCTGACTTCACCATTAGATGCACCACTTGAATATATTTATCTTAGTTTTGAAATCGAACCCACAAAATAAAATTTGCGAACATGCTGTCTGCATGTAACTAACGAACATCTGTCAATTTTACTCATGCCTGAATACTTCTATAAGATTCGGATCCCTCAAGATATAGCCCACCCAGCCTACAGGTTAAATATTGCTAATAGATCACTTTAAAATATGAGGTAACGCCATCAGTGGTTTACAGGTTTGCAAAGTTGCTTGCTGTTTTCCTGTCACTTATTGTTAAGTAACAACTTAGTAGCTTTCAGACACGCGAAAGCTTTAAGTAGATTTTTAGTTTCCTTTGTATGTCAAAGAGGGATGACTACCAACTAATGCGAATGCTATCGTTCCTCATAGTAGGTCGTTATGTAGCTTCTAACTGAATTGGGGTGCCGCACGTAAAGCAAATTTTGTTGTTGGCGATGCACCCGCGAAGACTGTTCGTTAACCTAATTTTTTTCTAGCGGCGACTTTGTTTTTCATGTTTTAATTGAACTCTTCAAACCAGTCATTAGGCACTACTTCTTAATTAAATCTTTAAATTAACTTAAAATGCCTTCAGAATGCGTTGTAATATAGTTAAAAAATAAGTTTTTATTACTATTGTATACAACATAAGAAAATGGGAACGAAGAATTCAGCTTCGAAAGATTCAGTTATAAAACGCGAATAAATAAATAATCGACGCTTCAATCACCCAACCCGCGAAAAACGACTGCAGAAAATGAACTGTGAAAGCGTCCCTTTTCCCTTTTCATCAACGCCTGCGTCAGTATTTGCCAATAGGCTACAGTCAGCTCCATATACGGGGTTGCTATTTACTCGTTAAATACTATTTACTCTGTATTTAAACTGTATGCCTAGAAAGATGCAAATGGCTGGAAAAACGATATGATTAGAATGATCGATTGTACGAGGATGTTTACATAAAAAACACCTTTTGAAAAAGTGTGTGTTGCGGAATAGAAAGGGATAAGGTGATGGCGCGAAGATATATACAGTTTTCCAAAGCGAATCATCTAGAGCCTTGCTCTTCGCAATTTTTCGCAATAGCCGCGCGATCTATAGTTGGTTCATGTTGATGTAAATGAGGCTCCACACAGGACAGGTTCGATTGGCTTAGCTTAATGCTAGAAAGTGTCCAAAGTGTTTGAGAATAAACGAAGTGTGGGCGGTTGGTTAGATGAGTGTACTTGATTTACAATTGTTGTAAGCAAAATACATCAATTTTCTACAGAGAGATATGAACACTGGTTGGAATTTCTGTGCTCAGAGGTTCTTGCAAACCAAGCAGAGCCAGACTCAGTTCCGAAACCGGCTGAGTATGGTTGTAAAACGGATTTGCCACGACTTCATCGATCTCTGAGAGTATAGGCTGATTGAAAACATGTACTGTGGTCGCGATATGTAATACTTCTTTCATGACAAAGTGGACATAACATTAAGCTAATTGGAATCTATCTGATTCTTGATAATATTGGTACAACTTAATGAAGTTCGAAGCGTTATCGCCAGTCGGTACGGCAAAATCTGGTGTACTGGATCAACCATTTATTAACTGGTCAAGCACAGGGCCAAAACGAAATGTTTAGAGCCTAAATTCAAGTAAAACTAAAGGTCTATTCCCATTATCACACCTGTATGTATAATGGCAATAATTGAACACAGTCATCTACAAAAGCAAGCGCAACTATGCTTGAGAGACAGCTCAAACGACTTCTACGGTCATCGCTGTAGCAACTACCTCGCTACAACCGTACAGTTGAATCGGGCACGCCTTGGACCCTTCAGGACTATGCGTCATGATAAGTATAAAATTAGCACTTTCCGGCGGTTTCCTCCGCAGGATACATAAGATACGTACTAGCTAACAATATTACTCCACACGGGTTCATTGATGTGCAAACCTATAAACAAGTTATAGCTAGAAAGGCAATCAATTCCTATAACCGAAGACCAGGATAGCCTAAAACTGTTGCTCATATTAACGCTGACAACAATATTTATGAAAAAAGGTGCTTCACTGATTTTCTGTAAAAGGTACCGAAGAACCCAAATAAACTCTTTGAGAACCCTCCTCTTTGAGCATTGAACTGGTTTCGAAATAGGGTGCTTAGGTAACCTCCGGAATACCTAACCCGGTTTGTAATGCTCGAAAAATGATCTCTTTGTTTTAGAGGACTACATATGCAGTTTAAAACGGCTGAGGCGATAGTCTTATCGAAGAGTCACCATCTTGCCACAACAACACTGTCATCGTGTCGTTTTTAAAAACAATGTTGGAAGAAGTGGATAGCATTATTTTTGTCCTTTTTGCACATTTGCACACATTAATTTTATGTATTTATCAAAAAATATGCTTTAGATAATGCCTTAGATATGTGTTCCGGTATGATAGCCATGCTACAGGGATGAACTCAGTCAGCAAATTTCTTTCTGTGATAAAGCGATGAAAACTGATGGATTCTACTCTATTCATTAATTTGCTTTTTGTGGGCGGGTATCGTTTTAATGTTCGTCTGTGCACTATTCTCATTTTACAGAATTCACTTCAGTTACGTCGGTCCAATCGACAGAGCGGCCAAAGAACAAAACAAGCCAAATCCACATTTAAATGTTTGCAGAGTAATATTTTTATCTTTCTATTGTTGTTGTAACGTACGCTTACAATTACCATTAATTAGATTCATTACAATTGCTATCATGTCCCTATCAATTACGTTTCGTAAACATTGTATAAGTAGATGGCAGCCTGTGTGAAAGGAGTCTACAAATAATCGTCGCCAGCTCCCCGGAGCCTGTCCACATGACTCCTACCGCGCATGGCGGCCCGCTTTGCCCTTCGTTCGGCTGATCCCATATATTAACGGCGCCAACGAAGCAAGAGCCAGGACTGCTGTGCACGACACTGAACACCAACGATTGTCATTATAGAATCAAGGAAACCTTATTGATATATGTTTAATATAGGTACTACGTTGAGATGAGTAGCTTTCCACGCTTAATTTCTTCTAATAACATTTCGAAGCCATATTTGTACAGTTGTTATTGTTTTTCTTGTCGTTCATATCTATAATAACGCGTGACAATTAATTGATGAGGAAACGTGCCTGGCCCGACAACTGCGTATGTTGAATTGTCCGCTTCGAACAGTTCGGGCGTAATATGCTAAATATGTAAAGAAGCGAACACTTGTTAAGAAAATTGATATTACTTTTTAGCAAAGGTTGTTGCGTCTCTGTTGTTTATAACTGGAAGAAGAGGAAAGGGTTAGGATATCCTGCACTCTTGGCCGAAAGTGAACCTGATTCAACAAACACAACAACTGCGGCGGTACGTGGTACATAAAAAGCATCAGTCAAGACGGGCAAAACCATGTCAAAACGAGCCAGGCAAACCATGATTGGTATTTTAACAGCGAGAGACTTACCCAAAAATTCCAAACAATTGATAGTGCAACTACCCGTGAGCGAAGCTACTGACTCTCGACGAATTAGTCTAATATAAACAACGCATTCATCCGCAGTCAAACTGGGGTCTCAGGCGAAATACTGTTACCAAGAGATCAGCGATTTGGCGATGACGTCCGCTCACACGTAAATGATCATTACGTGTTAGAAAGTCAACGAATGCGTTGAGTTCCTCTAGTGCACCCCACTCTAATTCATTCCGCCATAATTTCTGTAACAAGATTGTAAGTATGATCACAGCTAGTGAGAGTGTACCTAAAAAATAAAGAAAATGCCGTTTTGACAGTGTTCTTGATCAGTGAATATACTTTTCGAAATAATTTGAGGAATCCTGATGAAATGCTTTGATATCATCTGATATGATAGTTAGCTTCAAGGTACACCTACAAAATTTAACGTTCACTCAGTAATCTTATGAGAGTACGCATTTTAAATGAATTCCGCCATAATAGAAACTTCCCAAACACATTCGATGGCATCTAAAGTTCTAATTTTGTCTTCAAATAAAATTCTACCAACAACCTGTAACCTGTTAATTGCGCTGTCGAACGCTATTACAGGTGAGCATTCTGCTGCAAATTGATTCGTCGCGACTGTGTAAGACCAGGTACTCGTTGTGCTGTAGAAATGGGTATCGAATGGATTGCCCAGGTGGAAGTGGACGACAGATGAGCTTTGAGGAATTTGTATAATCCTTTTCGGCCGAATTGGGGTATGGGATTGAAGCGAGAAACGAACAAAAAGTGCAGCTGTGATTTCCTATTTCTTTAAAATCTCGCCGTTTCGTGAGAGATTTATTTTAAATATGGAAAAATTACTAAAAAAAAAAAAAAATTACTAATTGCGGTATTAGTGGCCGCAGGGTGTATGTGGCATATTAGGTGTTTGACAAAGCATTATTCTCTAGTAAAGACGCGAGGTAAGACATCAGGGCCACTCGGATTTTTTTATTTTAGAGCATAGAAGCGATAAGCTGTGGTAAGCTAAATGCCTAGAGACGTAACGTTAATAGAGCTACGACTTTTGGGTTTATAGTATGAAATCATCTTGTAACTCGTGTTTTTTCATTTGGGGGCATAATTGCCGATTTTCGCCGCCAATTATACAAAAATAAACATTTTGTTTCTCTAATAAAGAAATTAATTTTTAGGATTACAAACACGTTCGAAAATAACTATTTTGCTTACGCAAGGCGGTGAATTGACTACCACTGTTGTCACGAAAAAAGTTACCTATAGATACGTTTAAAGTCCGGTCACTTTGTAATTTTATTTTCTTTCTATTACCTCTGCAGGTAATAAAACCAAAAAATATAACAATGCTTTTAACGTATGTTTCATTTCAAGAGAAGGAATACTGACAAACAGTTCAATACTATCGAATACAGCATATACAAAAAGTTTTCAAGCCAGCAACCTTGCACAAGCATAGCCATAATGTTCAATTCGGTAGAAAAAAACCGAAGCCTGGCCGTCTTGACACGTCTCTTGATCCACTCTGCTGCCAAAGGTCCTTTTGCGCTGCGTGAGACGAACTGAATGTGGCTACGATATTTAGCAAAAGCTTGATCTAATTTAACTTTAGATTGATGTTTAAGCCGCTCCAAACAAGCGTTTTTGCATGAGCTGGAATGTGGTAATTGTCGGTAACTTTTGGCGTTGAATCACAATAATTCGAACCACTGAAACTAGGGTGCCCAATTCCCAACAAATTTTTCTCTGGGGCCACCGGATAATTGTCTGGCACCTGGCAGAGTTCAACAGCAATAATAGCCACAATACAGTTATAAACTTTTTATAATCGTCTACATTCATACCAGTGACACGTGATAAATAGTCGAAGGTAAGATACATCTGATCGTTCAACTATTGTGTATGGTAACACGTCCGCCACGAATAGCAACACCCGTCGCGTTCACCGTTTTTCGACCAGAAACGATGTCTGATTGTAATTAAAGCAGAAACCGCTTTTTTATAACGACGTGTCGTTTCTCTGACATTGAAAATCTTTCCTCAATAGGTCGAGAGGCAAAGCTCTAACCTTAGCTGGAGAAACACGTCCGTTTACGTCGAGAATACGTCGACCCATATTCCCGCCCGTATTCGACCTCCCTTGTTAGTAGCCTTAGATCCTCGCACTAGCATCCTTCCCTTAGTTCTCCTGATCTCGTCTTATTTATTTTTCCCGATTTTCCTTGTGCGTTTCTCGCCTTCAAACGCATTGAGCCCACTCTTCTGTCCTCGTTAATATCTCTGCTCCGTCAGTCAACCTCGGCCTTGGCAAACGCTCCCAGGTACAGACGCAAATGCATAAGCACGCCCACTGTAATTAGACTTAACTGAGTATTTAGCTTGACGATTCGTAATTCGAACAGAATAGAATTATCAGCTTCATTTCAATATATTTCAACGTGAATCGGTATTCATCTCCTCATAGTCCCATTTCTTTGCAGAAAACTATGACGGATTGCTACCAGCAGAGAATATATTTCTCATCCTTCTACCCTCCTTTTTCTTCACGCGCTTATTCTAAACTACTTAGTTCACTAATTATAATGCGTTCCCCGACACTGCGATGTTACACTACAATACACTGAACGCAGCGATACTATATTGCTTCTACGATATTCTCGGAAAATATCGCTTCTAGTCACGATATTTTCCGACCCTTTTTAGCTATCCTAAGCTACCGGACGGGTGTGGTTTACCCCATTGTCGTTTCGTGGGAGGAGGGGGGCAGTAAGCGACATGTACGATCATTCGACACCGTGTATCAGTCGCCGCTGCCATCTTTTGATCTAGCCTTCGGGTGAACGCGCACGTAAAAGCAGTCTCTGCCACTATATCCCATTTCCCGGCAAAGGCTCTAATTGCATTACTTTGTCCGGGTACAATAGCGAGCCAGCCATCTTTTTAGCTTATGAATCGACTACCGCTTGGCGCCAGACGCGCGTTCTGAGGGCAACCAGCGCGCGGAAGGAAACCAGCAGCGGCAGGCTGACAGCCTACGTCTCAGGATGCACGTTCAAATGGGATCTGGGATCGAGTCACCACTACAAGCATGTAGATACAAGCGAACAAGTCTTAAAGCCGTATATGCTCGCCCCTATACGGTTTGCAGGTCTCACCGCCTCAAGCCTTCTGTTGTATTCCGGTACATTAGCAAAAGTTCTATGAAGCTTACAAGGAGAAGGGGAAGGGTCGTCATTGTGCACTTGAATGTGGCATGCACGCACTCACTCACACACACATTCACTTTGCATGCTGTTTACTTTCAGTAGTACCAAAAAAAGCAGCAGCACCAATGGGTATTTAGCGACAGGGCGAGAAAGCTAGGGAAACAGCGAGAGAACCTAAAGAAAGGAAGATATGGAAAATGAATGGAATGAGTATAATAATAAGAACAATTATTAATTCTATCATCACCATGATTACATAGAAACTATTTACTTGAAGTCCTTGTAGCCCTTAGGACTAGCGTAACGGTAGTATTAATAATGACTGTTACTCTTGGTGGTCTTAACAAAAGTGTCTGGTTTTTAAGCCACTACAGTTTTTAGAGTGGGCGAATTAAAACTATGATTTTGAGTGTACCTTGGAAGCCACTCTTTCATTATCCCTGCGCTGCAACTTGTGCCCCAGAAGACTCTAGTGGCTGCAGCCATACCGTGTGTTTTGGGTTGCACCGTTTATCCAGCAGTTTCCTCATAAATTTGAAACATCGGATGTCATTTTCCCCTCTCACCCAGTGTCTCGTAATAACAAATCCCATTAATGGCTTCGTCCTTGAATTAATTTTTTAACTCGGGAAATTGGTCTGAACTAACAAATGTGTTCATAATCAACTTGGGACTAACGTTCAGCCGTACTGAACTATCAATTGGAAAAATGTTGAAACAATTCACAATTATTTACGTGGTATTCCGAACGTATTCGTCACTCCAAATATTGTTACATCTATTATTTACGTTATCATGCTTTAGAAGTCAAATCTTACTAAATCAACGGCGGCAACTTAATTAAAAAATTTGAAATGTTGAAATAACTACCCATGTTTTGGCCACGTACGTATTCAAACATAGGAATACTTAAAAGACAATAAGTTGACTTTTCTTATTTTCGTTACATTTGCTTTAGTTGAAATTAGAGCTTTGGTTCAGTACAATTGTCACGTTTGTGCGCACAATGAGGTCAGCTGTTCCATGAGTCTTATGTGCAAAGGCGAGAAAGACATCGTTCCTTAAGGCGTTCCTTTGTGGGCCTGAAAGAGAGCTTTCAGAGATTTTGCACGCGGCAAAAAATAAAGTGCATTTTTAACGGAGGTTTTCTGTTTTTTCTGTGCCTGAACGTATCGCGCCCTTGTGCTTGTGTTCCGTGATTGCATTGTTTGCAATTTGATTTCAGAACATTTGTCTTTTTATTCATAACGCATGAACAACATGTATGTGTACATATTTTAGTTCCCATTTTTCTGTACATACTGTATTTGCTCTGCACGTGTAATAAGCTTATCATGTGGAGTATGTTATTTATTACTAGTTCATGCAGCTTTCTCAAAGCAATATTTTGTTCCTCGCAACAACTATTGGATTTTAGAAATGAAAGAGCCACACTAGTGGAAATTTTGCATTTTAAATTATTTCCTTGAGTATGCAAAAAAGTGGTTTGGAAGGAACCATTTAAAGAGATGCACGTACGACTTACATAGGTCACGCGGATTTAAAAATAAGTGGATGAACTTATAAGAAGTGTTAAAATGTTCCTGACAAAGATAAAATCACTCATAGCTGCAAAAGAGTGTATCTGTTTATACCAATAGGTTTTCAGCTAGCCGCTCAGTATGATGTTCTAAATGAAAACGTCGCTCATAATTAAGTTCATCATGTTTCTGAATTTTAGTGTATCTAGGTATGTGACATAACTACCAAACCTGTGAGAATCAGAATGATTGATTGACGGAGTTAACTACTTTGACAAAATTTTGCTTGAGAATTAGACTGAATCAACTCAGTTGTTTTAGCATTTTTTTAACAGCTCTTGTCGTTGTCACGTCGCCAAATACATTGAGTGGCAAAGAAGGTTCCGTTTTTTTTCAAACGTCAAATTAAATTTTAGCAGTTACACTTATCTTTCTTTCACTCCCTTCAGAGTCTAACTTGACATTCAGAAATATCTGAAATGTCTTTTCGCGGCACATATCCCAAACACCAGTCGAATGCGTTTGTGAACTAGATTCCATGTTTGTTTGTTTGTTTAAACGACACTAGAGGGCGCAATACATAACTTGCAATGCCACGCTACAATACGAAGCAAGTTAAAAAATGGTAGACCCCAGGGGAGGATTGATGAGCACTTATTGAACATTGAGCGGTATCAGCTTTCTCTCTCACCCAATATCTCCCATGGGAGACATTATATGTACGGCAAAAGAAAACACAAATGTAATTATTGCTTCAAATTCAACGACGGCATTTATGTTGAAACGGTATGTCTGACGACGGATATTAAATTTTTCATACAACAAACTATATGAAAATCATCCTTACTTCACGAACCAACATGATGCCAGGAGAACTAGGTAAAGTGTCCGTGCTGGTCGACTGGATTTCCGGTGAAATCCAATCTGAATCGGGTATTCTATAAAAATTTGCATTCTCTGTCAAAAAAAAAATATTAGACCAGTTTTGTATTTTTTTGAAGGTGATGGAAAACCGCGTCTGGGAAAATCTGTTTCGGCGCAATTTGGTACAATTTTTTCACAGCAACGGGACTTACACATCTATTCACCTGTGGTTGTTTCCATCTCTTCATTTCTATCCAGTTTCTTTTCAGAGGTAGAGCCGCAAATTTTTTTGGGAATCCGCATCCTCTTAACGCTCGTTTTACCCCACCCAAGTCTAGGAAGATCAAGCTATGTCATCTTTTTGAGTGAATTGAAGTTGAGACGTGTTTCGAATACGTTGTTTCAAACTTTCGATGCTTTAATGCCCTCCTCCAGTCTCGTGGCGACGACCGCAATTTGTTGGCCGTACTGCACGTCGAGTACGACAGCTTGCCCAACTTTTCCCCTTATCTCTCTTTTGAAGGTCTCTGGCCCGTTTCGTCTTATTTCACTTGGATATAAAACTCCTTTTGGTTTAAAAAACTTCCTGTGTTTAGCTGTGGCCGCTAACCGATTTTCGTAGTTTTTTTATGGTTTATACACAGAAGGATCCTTATGTATTTATCTACAAGGTTTTGAAGGCATTGCTTTGACTTTTTTTGTGGTCTTCTTGCTGCCCCTAGCTAGGCAGGTTTTTTTCTCTCTTGTCTTTTTCTTACTCTGACAGGGATCTTTGCTTGTAAAGGGCCTCGTGCGGTGTTATGTAAATGATGTAATCGCAAACCACATGTACAAGGTTGCTCCGCAAGTGATACATCACCAGCCTCTGTCCTCCTTTTTTGTTGATTTAAACCTAGTCCGTTAGGTAATTAAACCTAAATCCGATTTAGTCAATTGCAGCTAGTTATTAATTACCATATGACTTTCCCAGAATCCAGCAAACCCCAGAAATATAATAACTTCTCAACACACATACCCAGAGGATACATATGTGCAACTAAATCTTCAGCGAAAGCGCCCTTGACAGGATGAAGATAGGTGTTTAATTTAGGTCAACCACGGAATTATAGAGAAAAATCGGAGGCAGGCTGCACACACTGTTATGCACACGCTGACTGGCACATATTCTAACGAAATTATGTAAAATTAAATGAAGCGCTTTAAGTATTGCAGTATGTCTTCGTGCTCTGTGAACACAAATATTACTTGTGCACACACACCTCTGTGTACATTTTAATACTGATTACTATTTCAGCATGTATGGCAAAACGAGTCTCTCCCGCACAAATAGCAGCATAACGAGGTTGTTTAATCAAATTTGTCTAGCGTTATTACTCTCTGGGCTAGGAATGGAGGAAACGTATGCGTGTGTCACTGTCGCCATGTAATCGCACTTCCAGGGTGCTTCGCAGTCGAACTCCACTGGTGAACAAAAGGTGGTGTCCGGGATGTCCACCGAAAATAGGGAAACAAGAAAATAGACTGCTTTAGAAGCTGGAAGCCGTTTCTGCTTCGGTGCATGCTGTGACAAGTTGGTAATGGCCAGAAGAAGGAAAAAGTTAGTTTTCCGCCCCCACCAGTGTTCCACGGAGGCTGACGACCAAGGAGGCTGGCTTTGCAGTGTTGCACTAGACATTCAAATTTGTTCATGGAGTTCCCCAAAGCACAAAGTTGTTCCCCTTGTCGTGAGCCCTAAGTGCGGTGCATTCTTGCAATGCTCACACTATATTTGTCCAAAAAAGTTTGAAGTCTCTTTCGCCAGTGCTGACATTTCGCTCCCTCGATCGGTTGGTAGGTCCACCAACCGACTCAATTTGTCTCGGTTTACTAAGAAGCACCGAAGGAGGATAAAACCCAGACGTGGGGAATCGGCTAGTTCCTTGCATCGTATATCCTCAGCTCCAGGACACGTCAAGCAGACGAGAGCCAAGTTCCCCGTTCCCAGCATGTGGAATAGTATATCTGTACCCTCCATCGGTCCATCCACACTCATGTTCCAAAGTTATACCACTACCTTTTTGCTTGACGGTAGGTAACGAACGAAAATGGAGATATTTGTGAAAAAAGCGCATAGATTAGTGGTCTATCCGTTTTCCAGGTTCACCTGTAAAATGAAGGTGACTCTGGAGTAAGAATATAAAGTTGTTGCTGAGTCGAGCAGGTTATTTAAGTCATACGAATGCGTCGTTTTAACCATGCCCGTGTTTGGCCATGTGCAGATTCTAAGTTACGTCTTCTTCTTCTTTCTACGTAAATCAATCTTACAAAGCACGTGCTGATTCACTGAGTATTATCTCCAAGTTATGTACTTGGGAGGGTATGTTCAATACGGTAAAGCTGCGTCTGCTTTTGAACAAATTTTACTCTCTCATATCTTCTAATGCCCGCGTTTTGAAACATACAAATGACACTAAGAAAGCATTACCCTTTTCAGCGAGGCAGCCTCTAAGCTTGCGGATAACGCTACGGCAGGCTTATCAATCCAAACCTAGCACTCAAATAAAACTCAAGGTTTCTACGAATGCTTTTTCATCGATAAACGATCTACTGAAAATCTTCGCATTCTCTGGTTAATTTTTTGTGAAGAGCTAACTAAGTTGGTCTTACCTCAGACATCATATAACGTCGCCATAGACCTTAGAACCTCTTACCGTCGATGTATCTGCAAAGATCTGTATTTTTTTCTTATATACTGATAGCAAATTAGTCATCTTTCGTGTTATTCTAGTCTTCTAAGCTCTTACGTTTCACTAAGTTTTTCCATCTCTTTGTCTTCAACATTCAACCATTAGGAGTGCTATTATCATGTCCATCGAGTACTGCGGACCATCTTTGCTGGTGTTTCCCGCAGAATAAACAGATGTTCGTTTAAAAAAACGTCGCTCCCGAGGATCTTCATTTTACGGATGCCGACGAATCTTATACTTACAATCAACGATGAATAGGTATCAATTTTACTCGATCTAGGTCAAAGATGCACGCGTCCGTCACAATGTCTCAAAAAGTGCATATTTGCTAAGAAGTCTGTGTGTCTAAATATCAATCATTTTGACACAAATTGCCTTTTCTGAACGTAAATGTATTTATAAATAATTACCAATTATACACGTTAGTATAAAAAACAGTGCAATCAAATAACACAGGGAGGTCCATGTATATCACGGTAAGGCATGAAACATTTGTAACTACTTCCCATCAATTAAATTATTTCCGTTTTATATTTACAAACGGCGACAATTAGGTTTGGGAAAGCTCAAAGTTACTCATCAGTTCCTTGGCGTCCAAACTGGTGCATCTAAACATGGGCTTTTCGATATTTTTATTATTTGTTGTAATACGTGCAAATCTTCCCTCAAAACTAAATCTGTGGAATACACTTTCGCTTCTTCATCAAAATAAAGACGACACGCAGACGCCTATAATAGTAACAAAATGCCGGCTGATCTCTATTCTAGTTCACGTATGCAATGCTACATAAAAAACTGGCCTTCTTAGAGCTTGGTTTATCAAAAATAATGTCAGATTTTCGTAAAATAATATATTTGTCCATTCACGACGCAGATCAAATCGGCTCGAAATTTCGCTTGCTTACCAATCATTGCAACGGAAAAGATACTTTTTAGGCTCAGACGCTGTGTACTCGGCGTTTCGTCAGTCTCATTAACGTTGACGTTAACGTTAAATTAACATTGATGTTACTGCATCACATTATTTGTGAGATGGTGCGTTTATCTATGAACATAGATATAATACGGTGCGACTCAACAGTGAGCCACACGTTCACCACGACCAGGCCTACATTATTTTCGGGTCTTTTAAGCTCAATAAGGAAATTTGGTAAAAATTTGGTTGTTTTTTTCCGAATCGATCATAAAACTTTGAAGAAAGCATTGGATAGTTCTTCGATTGCCCGAAGTCAATTTAGTAACATGGGACTCGATAGTAAGTTCAAGGTTATTGCACACGATTTATAATATCTAGTACGAGATAGGATAAGAGCTATATTATCCAGAGATGAACTGTTTGATCGAATTGTATCGTCAAACAGTATAATATATACTGTCAACAAATAGCTAATTTCACAAAATCTTTTTTTCAAAAAAATTTAACAAAAAAATTTTGATTATCGGTTTTAGTTGCGGCCGCCATTGTTCGCAAGGTCTGTCCTTAAGGACTTGCATTGTTGCTAGATTTAGATATTGCGTTTTCTTTTGCTAGCCTCCTTTTAGTCCTCCCAGTTATAATAGCATCTGGATAACTGGATCATCATGAATAGATTGAGTTGAAAAAAAGAAAAGCAACATGGTGAACTTGCTTTGGAACTCAAATTGAGTAAACATAGTTTACCAGATATAATAGAAAGTATATTATAAAAAAGAGTCACACAATAAAGCTTAAATGCTCATTTTGCCGCAGTTATCAATTGGCAGCTAAGCTCAATATATATATGAGCAGAACATTGATGTCTGGACAAAAACATAGAATAATTCTGGCATATACATCAGGTTATAAAATCGAATTACGATCATTTTTGCAGAGCAATTTGTGCACGGTTATCCACTGTAATCAAGTCCAATTATAAAGGAAGTGCGACATTTATAATAATTAAGTGCTATGTCTTGTCTATCTAGTTTCTCAGCGAAAACGATACCGTGCAGTACACACGTTCACATGCGTACTGCAATTCACGCGTTCATTCTCTATCGATTTGTTATTAATTTTAAGCTGTTGTTTATTGTAAAGTTCATTGTTATAAGCCCCGAATTGCACCAATTCTTGTGCAGACCATTTAAGAATTTTTACTTGAATATGCCCTTTCATATAGTAGACCCGTTGCGTATTCACGCTTTTGAGACTAGCAAATGCTTCGACGCTGTTCTAACCTGATCTGACAAGCTTGTAGCAGAAGTTCTTCTCAATATTTCACCGTTCGTTTAATACTAATAGTAGATAAAGTAGTAAATGATGTCGTAATTATAATTTGAAATAACAAATAATACGTATAATGATATAAAAACGATAAAGCTAGGTATCGAACCGAGGCCATTAAGGGAACATAAAAGACAATAAAGAAGCTGAGACTGTAAGAATACTTGATGATGGTTATGTCTGATGGCTATTGGCCTACTGCTTCTAGGGTAGATTTATTTACCATTTGCTCGATTAGCAGGAAATCGATGACATGGGGATGAATTATATACATAAAGCTACTAGATTCAAATCGGAATGATAATGTTACCAATTATTTGTCTTGTAAATACAATATTTGTAGAACCGGCTCTTTTTCTAATAAACTAACTCCGTAACGATGTTGTGTGTAACGGTCACTTAAACTAATGATTAATAATAATAGAATTTTCGGTATTTGCTTGCAAAGATACAATTAAAGATGATTAATTTAACCACAGTGTATTAATGATAAGCATAAAATAACAATAGCACTAAAATAGGCTTCGTTCATAGTTGACATGTACCGAAACATATCTGGGCATTATTACCGCCTGAGAGCACTGCACTGGAACCACATTGCAGCATTTGCAAATTGCCAATGTACTACGAACTTATATGTACAACGTTATGCATAACAAGCAATCTGTCGTGCAAACATCGTGTGCAATGCCTCATGCATGATCACGGAATGTCGCATGAGGCTCCGTTCCTAGCCGACAGCTATTTCGAATTGCTAACAATAGACGTCAGATGTTATTGAAGTGGGGTTTTGAGTAGAAGGCTTCCTAAGAACCAGTAGCACTACCAGTGATGGCTACATTTACTTATGCTCAAAGGCGTCCCAGTAAGAAAAGTCTCCGCTTATCCAGATCATCTACATCCTTAATATTAGGGTGATTTTCATGTGTGAATCGACAATTTGCTTCGTTCTACGCCTGGAAATTCTAAAGAAGTTCGAGGCAAAAATGCTGGTAGATCGCGAAATCACATGGCACATGGTGGAGTCGTATAATTTATAGAATAAAGTAATGTGGAAAATAGCAAATGCGCTTTCACAACTGCTACAAGTGCATTTCTGATACAACTTACCTGCGATTGTCGATTATCGTTTTCCCAAAAAGTGAATAATATGTATTATCAGCTGTGATAATGGTGACAATGATAAGAGGCAATACACGATTCAAAAGATTGTACGTCTATGAAAAATAATGCACTGACCAATTTTTGGTAAAATAATAGTGCCAACGTATGTAATCAGGTCTGTATTACGTGAGACTATGAACTCAATATTGAAATGTTATTATCGTAACGTCCATTATAATCAACGTACGTTCCTTCCTGATAAAGGTAGGCTGCTTTGTCGCCTGTGCTAGCGTCTATCTGTGTTCATAATTAAGGCAGTTTTACTTGAATGTTTTTAACGCTTGCCTTTTCTGATGATAACATTGCAGAACAACGGCACGCTGTCCCTGCCCTGAGATATGCCGCCAGCCAAAACTCATTTTCGATAGCAAGCATTCTAGAATTGGACGAAAGTGATAGAACGAGACGCCACCTACCTATCAGACCAGTGCCATTGGCTCCAACACGTTCAGCGACAGAATTTTTAGACGAAATGACTAAGCGAAAAAAAGAAGCCGATGAACTTTGGGTATCACCCTCTGAAGATACAGCAAAGAAAAGGAGAACTTCGATCGACTCTTTAAAGGATTATTTCACCTCCTTGATAATGATTTTGTGGCGCAAGATAAAAATGATCCTCGCCTTCGAAGAGGGACGCAATGGGGCTCTCGAAATTTGTGAAAATTCAGCTCATGATCTCTTTAATTCTCCTCATGAGCTGTACCTGAATAACTGAACAAACCGCCAATAACCAGTGCCGAATTTTAAGCTTGGTATTAAAGACTACGACTTCCAGGTGGATTCAGCAAAAACAAGGAAATTTGAAACGTACAGTTATCGCAGAAAAATGTATATATGGGAAGATCAAAAACACGATTCTCTCACTTATGCCATTAGCGCTTTTCTCCTTCGAAAAAACGCTCTCGTAGGGCAAAAATATGTATCCAGTGTATTTGACAATTTGAATTATAAAGAAGTATGCTAAGGTATTTCAAAAATCTTGTTAGGGATGTAAAGGCTTGCTATGCAATCAAAAAACCGAAGTGTGGTAAACAAAAAATATGTACATTTACTACAAGAATGTAAATGTAAGGTAAATATTTCATTATATAGTAATAGTTCATCCAATAAATTTTGACTGAGCATGCAATTTGATTATTGACGCAAAACTCATACTAGAGTGAATAAAATAACCAGTATCAAATTACAAACAGCTTGTAATTTGACTTCAAACCAAGTTTGCATTTTCAAATTCAAAGACGGATTGTCATAGGCTTCGAGGGAGAGCGCTTATAAGCCACTTTTCGACATTATGCTGCTGAAAGGGGTTAACCTAAATGCGTTTGTCTTTTAGATCTTGAGTGACTGTTTGCTTGAAAATAGTAGCCTCCTACGGCCTGCTGGAAAAGTTAGGATGACCGTACACAGCACGCTCGTTGTAGTTTAGTTATTTGTAGTGTATTTTATTTGTAATGTCCTTCTTAACCATATTCGGGAGAAATGTACTCTACAGACAGTACAAGCTCGTGCACTCAGCAGGCAATAATGTGATATTATTTTAGCACTACTCTGGTCATCGTCATCACCATTACGATACTGTACCTGATATTCGTAGCATTGGCGTTTAGTACTTAGGCGCGGCAGTCTGCCAAGAAGCCTTATTCGAGTTCTTGAATAAAATATCTTGCTACATTGCTTGAGAACCTCGTCTCCTAGTTTTGTTGTTCAGTTTGTAATCCAACCTTTGTTTCATACGCTTACCATTTTCTGCACTCATTCTTATTCTTCTGTTTAATTCCTGATGTAGTTTTTCGTGTCTCATTATTTGAATAGCTTTCGAGGAAGTAACCCTCATTTTTGTAGCAATTTCAATCCATCTTTTTCCGGGGTCTATTTATCGTTTGATTTTTTAGATGGAGAAACTTTTGCATTTTCGGGCGTTATTATTCCTTCTTCATTGTTGAGCTTATGTGATAAATTAAATCCCAGGGGCATTCGTGTTTGTCACCAAGGCACTTGCATACATAGATCTTCCTCGATGCCCCCCCTCTCTGACTAGCCCGTAGCATGTGGTGTACCTTTCTGCTTATTTTGTTAATTTCACTCTCCACCGATTATTTGCATTTAAGTTTTCGCATTGGTTGTTTTCAGAACGTTTATATTCGTTCGTCTAGAAACAAGGGAGATACACGCCTAAACCACGAGAATTAATTCGCCCACCAGTGACAACTGTCTAATACCACCTCAAAGGTAAAACTCGTTATAGCAAATGTTCCTGATTCTTCCAGACCAAATACAGTGTTGACTGCAGCGATAACATATTCTTGTTAAGCTTTTAGAGCTTTCATCTTCCTTACAAAACTCTATGTCGCAGCATATTTACAGTTATCGACACGGAATCTAGAACGACAAATGAAGCTTCAACCGCAGAGCGTAGTTTCGATCCATGGACCCACGCTTCCACTGCGTCACTCCGGTACCGTAATGAAATGGTTTAGGAGTTACATGTTGCGAACAAAACATTTTGCTAACTCCATTATCCAAGATTAGACGCATTTTGTAGATTAATTACTAATTTAGCTCAACTCAACTATTTCATCTTTGGATTTATAATTTGGTTCAAAGCTCAGAACCTGTTCCTTGCATCATACAGGCTGTAAAGTTGTCTGAGTCAGGGAAGCATTGCAATTCTCATACTTGTGTTTCCAAGAAACTGCCGTATTTGCTGACCCAGTAGTAATAGATGTACTGCTAGGCTTGATGTCCACATGTTTTATGAGCTGCTGCCTTAACAACTCATATTGGGACCATTAATAAAGTTGCTGGCCCAAGGACCAAGTTCTGAGTTTATTTGCCATGCTTGACTTGCTGTCAGAATCAATCACCTAGGGTAATATTAATCGAAGGATTTTATCTGCCTGGTACGGAGTACAGTAATACTGTGATTAATGAAGCGTGCTCGCTTGAAGTTATAATTATAAAAGCTTGCTTATCAAATGGCTTATAATTAATTAAACGGCTCTGGATAATAACCATTGTCACTATCTGGAGTAGCAAAGGGTGGGAACCGGCTATTTTGGGCCTAGAGCTCTTCTACTGTGCCACTTTGCTCAGCAACTACATAGCACAGTATTTGTAGTGCGATAGACAATAACGTATGTAGTAAATATGAGTGCTGCGGGCAGAATCCACAACCACCCTCGCGGATTAATGTTCCCTTGAAGGATGATGATAATAATCATCCTAATAACGAGTGCTATTCTTTTCATCATTTTATTATTATTTATGGTTACTACCGTGTTCTCTAGGCTGTCTTTTTAACAGGTGTTATATTAGTGTGGCTCAAATATTTTCTCAACACTGCAACAAAGCGCTTCTTTAAACCGAGTTGAATGTATATATTATTACTTAGCTACAACACGTAATTTTGCTCCCTGATCCATTACAGGTTATTTGCAATATTTATGAGATTATTGGTTGACTTAAGTCTATTTTTTTGTTAGCATTTACAGCAAAATTAACCACATAATTTGCAGGCGCCGTCGTTGTTCGGCAACCGTTAAGCATACCAGGTGACGGAACTTAAGAAGAGAAAATCTAGAATAATGTGGCGGTTTGTTCCATATGCTTGCTTCCAGACATTACAGTCACACCCCATGTTGGGAACAAAGATGGCTTTATTTCTGCTTTTTTATGATCTTAGGTTTCAATGAAACTACAATATGCCTCGAACTTTAAAACTACATGCCCACTGTTCATCACTTTCCTTGCATTGTGATCATTTCTTCTTGGTTGGCCCCATGGATAAATTAGAATGTATCCACTATCTTATTATTCTTAAATTATTTACTAATCTGGCAGCACCATGTCGCATTATATATAGTTATAATGCGTTCTTATTGTGAGAAAGGAAAATAAGAATCTACTACTTAACGCATTACTTCAGAAAAATACACAAATCTGTTTTCATTAAACTCAGATTGATGAAGCTGGGATCTGGGATACGATATCGTTGCATTCTTTTCGTAGGATATTGGCGCTTCAAAAACGTTTCTACAAACTTTGAAACGATCTTGCAGCTGGTTCATACTGGACCACCCAGTCCGCTGTGGGATCAGCCCTGAGAGGTCGTTTTCATGTCTTTAAAGCTGAACCCTTTTTTCCTCGAATTGTTTATATCCTTCTAACACCGAATATAACACCAGACCTCTTATTATCACAAGAAACGTCATTTGGAGTATTTTATGTTCGATACATAAGCTGTTGAAACAATTCGTGCTCCGAGAGGACTTGAGTTAATTGGTACATCGTCTGACCGTGTCGTCTTTCGAACCAGTGACGTAGATTTGGTGTCAGTCTCCTAACTCAATCTATTCATGATTATTTTTTTTAGGGCTGACCATCAGCCAATATTTGACGTCAACGGTAGCACTTTTTGCATTACTTCGTAAGACGGACCTCGTGAATGTAAATGTGCAACGGCGGGGATCGAACCCGTGCATCTACGTGTCACCTCCGGTCGCAAGGTGCACGCGAATGCGCCAAGCCACTAAGCTTGACCCCTCTCTGAAGACTTGAGCGATTATAGCAGGCACGATAGAGGCAGTTCAACCTCTGCACATACAAATAGCATGCACGCTCCAAGAACCTTCGCTCTATGCGTTTATCCCTCATTACGTCCGTAAAACTTAGTTTTGGCTTTAATTATCTAAAATAGATATTTTGGGGACCCTGCTCTTTTTATGCTCGGAACGACCTATAGCTTTACTTCGTAAGCTAGACTGTGAAAGTTATTTGTCGCGATTCAGTAAACTTTTAGTGTATCGAAGTAATATTTTACCGCTTACCGAACCTAGGAATGGGAGAAATACGCAGTTTTAGTGGGTTTATTGGTCCCACACTAGTCACTGAATAGTTGCAGTGACCTGCTAGTACTATCAGAATTACCCAAAACACACATAAAAATAATAAGCTTTTAGTAAACACCTGTCAGTAAAAACAACAATAAAAACATAAATAAAACTAAAAATCTAGTTTAGCAAGGTTACATCATCGTGAACACGTGGGCAGAACGTTTTTTTACAATATGGTTTAGTATTTCAAAGTATACGCGTGCTCTCATTAATTTATATGAATATGTGCCCATGATTCTTTGCGTAAACAGACAATACCATTTTTAATTGGGCGCTACCCGAATCACAAGACTATTTCTCCATGTTTGTATAAAATTACCGAATCCCAGAACCTGACTATCCTTTTAGTTTTTTGAGAAATATGTTTGTGTCAATCCTACTATGATGTCTGTTACCATAGGAGACAATGTTCTATACTAATACGTGCTCCACGATCTTTGCGTACTTCCTGCAGCATGCCGGGCTCAGGGTGCCTCCGGAAACGTCAGGTGAGCACTATCAATTGCCAGTACAAAGCATGTGTGCGTGCTGACTTTGCTATACATACATGTATTTCTTGTAATATTGCTTTTATGTGCCCATATGATCTAACCTTGTTTTTTTTGACATACTGTCTTAACGTTGTTTCGCGCTTGACGTCGTTTGCTTCCCGACGTTAATGTTGTATTTTCGAGGCTTGTCGATCGGACAGGTGTAAGTTCCCACAAAGGTCAGTTTGTTCCGGTTTTTTTTTTGTTTAGTACTGCTTCGACTTACAATATGACGTTTTCTTATCATAGCTTGTATTGTGCGCGTCCACGATCATGCGGCATCGTACTTATTCTTTAATTGTACCTGATTTTGCTCTGGACCCATCTTTCTCGAATGTATTCCGCTAAAGTTTGTGTTCAAGAATTCTAAAGCCGCCGCGTATATAATGCTCCAGCGTACATTTGGTAGCGTCCCCTAAATCCTTCTTCATGGTTCTTCTCGTCTGTCTTGACATTATTGCCACTGCGTTCCCATATGCCATTCTAAATACACCAACAGCGTTCCATTAAACCTTATTGGAGTGCATGAACTTTAAATTTACCCTTAAATAACATTTAAACAGTGTGGCAATCAACAATTCGGTATTGCTTGCTATTTCATATGTTTTGGGTCGGACCTCGAGCGTCGTGCAAATAAGTATATAACAAATAAACAAAAATGTGCCAATAACTTATACCCGATACTAAAAATGGCCTTTTCGACAGTCTTCATTTAGGAACGGGGGTGCAGTTCAAAACGGTAGTATATATAAACGTAACGTGCAAAGTAGTTTTAGATAACTATTATCTGATGTGCTTAATGGCCTAAGGCACAATTAAGGTGTCGTTGACTGTATCTATGCAGACATTATATATGCGTATGCCCGCATCGCAGTCATATATCCCATTAACTTATCTGAACTTTTAAGACCTAAGTCCCCCACTAGATACCGGCGAATGAATACGCCTTATTTTAAACTGCCTTTCTCCCCGTATGTGTGACGATTCCTTCCACATAGATAGAATTTTAGATCCTGTAACTGCTTAAGGATAGCTTTACTATAACCACTATGTCGCATTTCATCGGAAAAAACACTAGTGCCTCCACCTCAAACACAGAATTAAGAAAGATGGTGATGCCGATGCTCGTTGTCTAATTATAAATTCTAAATCTAACTAAGATTTTTTTGCTTATTTTGATGCAACCAAAGACTGTTGGAAAAATGTCTTTTGAAGTTTAGTTTAGTCTTAATGGAAACGTAAACAAGTACAGTTGTTGCGCCTGAGATACGGGAAATCCTCATGTGATTAGCGAACAATTGTTACATCCGCTAGTCGTAACAGCTAGGATGTCTTGTGGCCCAGAGGAATCATTGAAGACTTTTTTCTGCAAAACAATGAATAAGGAGCATTAGTGTTAAATGTGTGTGTGTGTGTTTATATCTGTTATGCAACGCATGCACAATATCTGCTGCCTTACACTAGCTGGGCTGATTGACTCTGACTGCCTTTAGAACGTGGAAGGCTCAATATATTTGGTTGACTGGCAATGTCGGGCGAGTATAGACAGAGAAAAAGTAGCGTGAAGATGTCGAAGAGTCTCTCTGTTTTGCGCTCGCGCACTCTTTACCATTCTTATCATAGCAACATAGAGTTTTCGCGGGGCTGTTGTACTGTAATGGGTATTACGTCTGAGGTTTAGCAAAACGAGTTTGGCTGAATGGGGCGGACTGGCGGACCGACAGGCTGAAAAGGAGAACATACGAAGACCGTAAGGGCTCCATTACCTTAAGTGTCCTCCCCCAACGCTGTACGATCGGTGTCAAGCGATACGAACGAGGACTGGAAAGGGCCCAGGGGCACATCTTAGCTTTGGCTGACCGCCTGCTTACAGATCGCGCGTTCGGTTCGATTTCGCCTTCGGCCCCATTTCTGCGTCCTACATGGCCCTTGCGCCCTGTGCTCCACCAAACAGTAACCAATTCCCTCAGCCATCATTCTATTCAGCGGCATCCAATCACCGCAAATCCCTGGTAGCATTTGGATCGCAAATGTATCTTCTAGCCAGTCATACAAGCCACATATCTTCCTACATACACACACACGCACACGCACTCACAAGCTTTCCTACCAGTTAACTGATCCCGCTTTATCGCACTTTTTCTGGGCTCATTCACCGACTGACATTAATACTACTGGCTCCTACGTGAGCCACAGTCGACATGAGGTGGGGTAAAAGTATGCTAAAGGCATAGTCCCGCCCCATCGAAGTTCCTTTGCTGCCAGATGCAATTCGATCCCTTTTGCAGACGTCATTGGAGACAGGATGCAGCAAGCTTGCGCTTTTCAGCTTCCATAGCCGATGTCGCTGTCCCTCTTCTTTTCTATGACACTAATGCCGACAATGCCTCAAATGAGCCATCGACTGTGTCACGTGCCCCACACCACACACGCACACGGCCTTCTACACGACGATACGTCCTGCTAGAACCCAGAAGTCATCTTACTAGCTTCGTGAAACCTTCCTCCTATCGCTTTCTTTGTGATGTCTATCGGTCTTGAGCCAATGAACACTTCATTGTGCGGGGTGCAACACAGCGCATTGACTCTGCAGTTTTCATCTTCACTCACAGAACCTACATCTCGCACGCACCGGTCGGGTGCATGTAGCTGGCGTCAACGATAGACTAATCTGGCAAACGGATAAACTCGTGACAGAAGAAATCAGATTGTAATACGATCCTTATCGATTTAAGACAGTGGAACTTTGTTGAAGGAGCTTCTCGCGAGATATTAAAGGTGTAATCCGACCGACATGTCAGTAACCCAATGCCATCTTTCCCTTCTCTGGCATGGGCTGGAGGTTACACCTATGTTGCCCAAGCCATTTGCAAATAAATAAAAACGCGGAGTTGTCTTCTGTTACATTGGAGCAAGTGTAGGACAACAGGACAAAACGGCCGATATCAGACCTTACTCAGTTAATTTTATTATTTCGGCGATTATTATTTAACCTACACTTCTGTACTTCGCACACTCTATACGATCCTCTCACAGGGCCAATAAAAAATACTTGTATTACCAACAGGTTTTTATGATAACCGCGTATTTCTACTCTAGCGTCAAAGTGCGGATTTGTGACAACTCATTAGACAATGCCTTTTTGTTAAGACAACTCAAAATCGTTTTAATTTTCCATGCAAATGTCATGCTTTCGCACACTCACCTCAATATTATACATAGCTCAATAAATTTCCTGAATGCGTAGTCACCATTGCAAACTAAAGATTAAACTGATGTTGTCAATTCTTTTCATCGCTGTTTTTGGAA
This sequence comes from Tropilaelaps mercedesae, assembly GCA_002081605.1. NCBI lineage: Eukaryota > Metazoa > Arthropoda > Arachnida > Mesostigmata > Laelapidae > Tropilaelaps > Tropilaelaps mercedesae. Next base: position 43,925 of record MNPL01009810.1, on the reverse strand, counting down.
GAAGCGTGCGGACCTCGCTCGTAATTTATACAGCTCTTAATTTTGCCTTTACGGTTTAAGTTGTATTACTTCCTAAATGCCTCATAGTAACAATGTTGCTGCAACTTTCTGCTGATATGTGAGTGGAATAAAACGTGGACACTCGGGTTTTCGCTCTATATTCAAAGAGCAAATAATGTTTTGTTGAAGTAATACCAGTTTTATCAGTCCAAAACAAACATTTTTGCAGTACCGTGCGGTCAATTGCAAACGTAAACATGCTCAAATAAATCAAAATCCTCTCCACATAATAGTTCTTGAACTTCGTTGGTTTCTTCGCAGGCTACTCCAGTGTATTCAATCATATCATCGTTTTTCGGAAAAGCTCGAACAGCGTGCAACTTATTGGTATTAAGAATCATTCTGATTCATAAAGTGACAAACAAAAACGTAGTTTGTAGTCTCCAGTGCCTCCGCTCACTTGCCTGCCGATTTCGAATATTATGTTTCAAAGATTCATTTATTGGCTCGCATTTTCGGCTTGAGAAATCCGCTTTGATGCATACGTCTGTTGTCTTCTTGTTTTTTCATGTTTTGCTCCCCACGTTATAATGTTACAATTGAACTACCAGCTTTATAGTTCTCATGCTCTTCAATATGTGTTTAACTCAATAGTATGAATTTAAAAAAATAACAGCTTGAAATTTCCTTGAAATTTCCAGCTTGAAAGAAATTCAGCTAAGTGTATGTGTTGCTGTCTGTGTACTTAAAGACTGTCATTATTCATAGTAACCTTGCTTTGTAGAACCAAGTCAAAGTAAAATTTAAAACTATGGCAGTACTATAAACGGTAAAGTTTTTTCCCGAAAACCACATTTATTTTACATGGTTCAGACACCTGCACATGCAATTAATGAAGATGGAGGAAACTATGTAAGGGTATTAATTGCATGCTTACCAGGTAAATTATAGGATTGCATATATATATCTATATATATTTCGTGTATTATGGAAGCAGGTTAACTCCTGTTAATGCGTTCAAATGTGCTCAAGCTTCCATTGCGGTCATAATTTTGAGGAAAATTTACAAAGCGTAAACAAGTTGGAATCACGAGTCAATACCTTTACATTTGTGAATCAAATAGCTTACCTGTTAGCTAAATAGAATCACCCTGGCACAAATAATATGTCTTCAGTTTGCTATCGAATGCAGAAAGACAACCCTTTACTTCGTCACAGACTGTAACCATAAAATGTTGCCTAGAATAACATTTCTAAAGATTGTCAGTACCGCCTCTCATTTCATTAGTGGTCGGGGTTAAAAAGCGGACATGAACGAGTTGTGAGAAGCGCAGCAAAAAAGCAAAAGCTTACGTCTGTCTGCATTTCTTGACCGTCTGCGCGACGGTAAATGTCTGTTTACGTGTGTTTAGTGGTTCCTAGTTCTCCAATAAACTAAGTGTTGTATCAGAAGGGACAACACAGCATCTCCCTACGCCTTCCTTGCTCTTTGAAAGGAAGTTAAATTGTCGCTTCCTCAGTCTCAGCCTCGATACTGCCTTGCCTTACAAGCAAGTCACTTTGAGACAAAGCGGCGTGGGAAGGTACAGTTTAATCCTGAAGCCTGCCGACGGACGTTGAGGACTGAGCTTGGGGTGTGGGCAGGTAAGGAGGGCTGATTGGTGGGCTATTTCGATAAACAAAATCCGACTTCAAATAAACCACCTCGAGAGCTCGAAAAGATCACCACCACTGCTGGCGGCGCGGCCGTGGCCAAATGAGACACTCACCTTCTCCTCTCAACGAAGTCTTTACCAGTCTACCGCTACCGATCCGCTGTTCACCGTTAACCGTCCAAACTCTGGCCAATACCTGGTTAGTTGCTCGAACGCCGTTTTCTTCTTTCGGCTCCGAGCTTAGACCCAACCCACAAGACGGTTCGATTGGCCACCGTTGTGGGTATTGTTGTTCTACCCAGCGGCGTCGATCACTGTCGCCACTGCCCGCTCCTATATTATGATTTGGCAAGATGACGGTTTCCCCCAGAGACAGTCACCCGGTGTCTGGCTGACCCGGTTGCTTAAAGAGCAAGGGCGCAATGAGGACTATTCGAGATCTAAATGGAGCCAACCGGCCAGGTCGGGAGGCCTCCAGATCCTTTCGCTACTTTTAATAGCAGGACAAGACAAGCGGCAGAAAGGGTTAAGTAAAAGACTGGGCTATGGGCCGAAACCTCTGAGGAGCAGCAGTGTGTCTTTTCTTTCAATAGCAGTTGTCGTCGGTCGCCGTATCGGGGACAGCAGCTTAGTCGAAAATTAAAATAGCAGAGAGTCAAGCGGCGAGGCGGGCGTCAAAAGAGCACGATTGCGAGAGCGTTACCGTCTCTCGTTGCATACGACACATTTCTCAGAAATTAAGAATCTGAGCGATGGGATGAATAAGGCGTATGAAGGGAACATACTTGCACGACGTCTACAAGAACTGTTTATTCTGCCTCTGTTGCTAAACTAACTACCGTCAAGACCCCTCTTTCCAAAGGATTTGCCTCCGCCGCTGTAATTAATGGAATATTTATACCTATCTAATGGCTCCAACTAGACTATTCTGAGCTGTCGAGCTCGGTGGCTTGGTGCATTCGTATGCGCCTTGCGACTGGAAGAGACACGTAGGTGCACGGGTTCAATCCCCGCCGGTGCACATTTACATTTATATGGGATCCGTCTTACGAAGCAATGCAAAAAGTGCTACCGTGGACGTTAAATGTTGGCTGATGGTCAGCCTTAAAAAAATGAAGACTATGCTTAGCTGCCGGTCGAATTAAGCTGAGCCGATTTACAGGTATCTCCGGTATTTCCCAACTTGCCGAAACGACCGAAGTTTCCTCACATGTACGGTATGTATGGTGATTTTGTAGTTCTTTTGCTTCAGCGCACGGATGTATCAACGAGAATTGCGCTGATAGGCAGTCGGCTGTCCTTTACCTGTCTCTCGTTTACTGCTGGTAACAAACATTCACTTCCATTACAGGGAAGCCATGTATTGAGCTAAGCTATATTTTGAGGTCAAGATAGGATTAAAATGATATGATTTTGAAGGGGTGTCTTTCACAATTGATTTTGACTTCAACAAATCCACTTTATTATCAAAATCTATCGATATGTAGTTCTGGATTTTGGAGGAAAATCAGCATCTGCAAGCAGTCACTCTAAGCAATTACTTTAATTACTCTAGGCAAACTGATCTATGTGTATCAGTTGGGCTGTGAGCTTTAGGTGTTCCACCATTATGATAGATAAATTATTTACTTTTTCTGTCATTTTTAGCTACCTGTGCTTTTACTAGTGGTGCTCTTGTATATCTCGTATATCAGCCGGACAGGCTGAGAGTATGAACAGCTAAGAATTTATTCATTCATCATTTATTGAACATGCTTATCGCATAGTACAGACAGGGAAAGGTGTTAAGATGACTCGAACTTATCTGCAACGGCCAATGCAAGGGGATTTCTATGAGAGGTATATATCAATTTTCTAATTAGACGTGAGCACGTAATAGCGCATTAAATCACTTCCTAAAAGAAATAGGATTAGACCGTATTAAAAGTTTACACTTACAAGGTTATTCACTACATTATCCATTGACGCGCGTTGCTCACGCCATCGATCCTATTCGAATATTGTTAGCCTCACACATTCTTGTTTCAAAATGTTCATATAAATAAAACAGCTAGATACATATGTTGAAGATCCCTATAATTTTTCGTGTTAGTACTATGTCAAGCGTTGGAATAGGAAGAGTCTCTACTTTTCTTGATCTGAGTTGCTCCTTTTCATGGGCAATCAATAGCTAAGACGTGTGGTAGCTTCGTGCGAATTAGCTGCGATAGATTAGGTAATTAACGCAATGCGTAACTTGGCTGTCGCAAAGTCCTGACCACCAGTTCGATCACTCACAGCTGGTACCTCGCTCACCTGCCGTCACTCCTGTACAATTATGCGTGCTCAACTACGAGCCCGTGTGGGTTAGCCGAAGAGAACTGCGTCGTTTCGTTGCCTCGCTGATGGTTTTAGGGTCCTTCTTTATACGAGACTGACCTGGGATTAAGGGGAAACACGAACCCCATTTCTATCGACTTTTTTCAGCCCTCTTTTTCTCGCTATATCCACACCTCTGTGGGCAGAGAGAAATGGACAGAGCATACGGCGGCAACAATGAACGGGATTCATTCAGGATTTAAAGACAGGGGAAGCGACGCCAGGGAACCTAGGAAAGGGTGATTCATTCAACCCATTCGGGGTGGGGTCCTTGGCTCGCTTCATTAATCAGCAACAAAGGACGCAACGCCGATTCAGGGCGGTGTCCAAGGTCGGGTGGCGAGGTTGGGCGAACAGG
>MNPL01009810.1:0-38379 GCA_002081605.1 Tropilaelaps mercedesae | reverse complement strand
CCGCCATAACATGTGCCTCTGTATTGTCGTGCTAAAGTTAGGGAGGACACCGAGAGGATGGATTTTCTGCTCTCGCCACGAGCAATAAAAAACAACTTGAGTCATGGAAAAGAGGGGAAGAGAGAGACAAAGTGCATGAGATGGACGTCGTCTTCTGTCAATTTTGTACTTGTGTCGGCTTAGTTTGACTCTGGCCAGGCTTGGTGACATCCCTAAAGGTCTGACAATGAAACTCGACAAGGAGCGCGGCAAAGGATGTCAAATGATCATCTCGTGAGTTAATCGGTGCTCTTGAGAAAGTAATTAGCATTCATTTTTACAATTGTCTAGACAGGCGTTAGAAGCCTGACGATTTCCTTTGGCAATCAGCAAATCCTGGTTAGGCCAAAAATACAGAGCCGTGCCGTTTTAGATCGAATGTAACGTTTAATATATTTAGAGCACAATTACGTCGCACAACCAGAACAATCTGTCTTCTTCCGCAGATCCCCTAATTTCATTTTTAGGCACAGTCTACCACATGTTCGAAACGCATGGTGAGCGCAATTTCAGAATACGACGTATTGCTGGAGGAGACTTTATCAGATGGCCCTAGTACTTTTTACTTGATGTTGGAACGCGTTCGTTGCCGCTGTTTAGGACACTAATAGAGTTCTGCAGAGCGTCCCTGTTGAAATTGTATGTTTACATACGCGTGAATGGAGTAGATCCGGCTTTCGTTTGTATATGCGAAATATAGCAATCAACAATTCCATGAGATCATTCTCAGCGATTGAAACTTTAGTTTGCTTTTGTTATGCACAATGAAACCTAGTTCAGTCAAAGTGACACATATCGTGCACCTAGTTTACAGAACAGCATCGAGCGCCAGAGGTCATATTCTAGCTTACCCATAGGGTACCAAAGCACAAAAGGTGAAAAAGTCAATTACTGTTGCTTGATAAAAAGTTAGCGCAGGGTTATCTGATACGAATCGCCTGAATATTCGCATCGGCCGTGCTTACACGTTTGATCTAATATCTATTTCTTGATGTCAGCGCAAAATTGAGATAATACCTATAACAAAACAGATTTAAAGCAGTCCAAAGTGTTAATTTAAATTACGGAACGTTCTACCCTCTGGCAGTGGCCGTTTGGCGAATTAATAGATCGGAAGCTCCATGCTACTCCAAATAATATTCATTGGTCTATCCTTCTTGCTCAAGCCATAATGGAAACTAACACAACGTACACGGCCGACCTATACCCCTTTTTCTAAATATTTTCTCGTTGATACCAGTCATCGCCTCTCCAGATTCATAAGTCTATGGCAGCAACATTTGCCAGATAATAACGGAAAGTCGCTATGTTACAGCCGAGTCTGGTTACTCGTAATGATGAGCTAGTGCAGCAAAATACCTCTAGTGTCTATGCAATCCTTGTTTACGTTGTATCATTCCCACGCGAACGTTGATCGTTCCCGATTCAGGGTATAACCCCAACGCCCCCACGGGGATTTCAGGAGGATGCAAAGCTCTGCATCGAGGCGTATCCATGGGGTTGCGCTGCTGCCTATCGCACTCAAGCATACAACATAACGCTAGCTCAAGTTAATTTATCTTCCGAATCATGTCGCTTCCGAAATAACTGCTTCACTGTGCCTTCGGGAAAAAAAAGTCCACTCATCCAGGTGTCAGCCAGGTCAAGACGATACTACATACACGTTTGAACTGTGTTCATCCACCAGCTGTTAGAAGCTCAGTAGACTCCAATGTAAGCCATATCTTACCGTTGTTTTCTTCGTGTTAGAATTTAGGAACAAGTCTCTGATATAAAAAATACAAGAAGTCCTTTTACATTTTATCTATGCATGATATAAGGCGACTTATATCATCTTCGTCACAGTTCTCAAGCCATAATGAATACCGTAATGAAGCGAGCGACAGCAGTTACTGGTCACAAATGATCCTCAACATCATATAATACGTTCAAATGTTCTCAAGTTTAAATGTTCGGCAATGTGTACAAGGCCGATGGATCCGGGATAAAGCGCGCCGAATACTTCTTACGAGCTAAGCACAGAAAAAGTGCGTCTGGCTTATTATCTTTATACTACGGTCGACACTTTTTTCTGCTTTATGGTTCTGCTTCCGATGGGATAGCCAAATAAGTAGAAAAATCCTTCTCACATTATGCTATTCGAACTTACTTAGTTCAAAATATGCCATGTACATAGAAATATGTGGTAATCACCGTGTCACATTTTTTTTGTTTTAAAAAAATAAGTATATATGAAACATGTTCAACACCAGGAATAAATGTCAAGATACTCGCAAGCCTTACTGCCGAATACACTGTTGCCCTCGGCATGGTTAAACTCACTGAACGCTAGAACAGCAGGCATCCATAAAGTCGTCGAATTTTTAATAGCAAGATATTGATGTTTTCACCGTTGTTTTTTTAGTGTTAAAAATATTAAAAGTAAAAAGCGCAATCAAATTTGAAGCCGTTGAATGCATCTGTAAGGGGCTCTGTTATAGTCAAACCCTCTGCTATTAAAAATATGAATATAAACAAGTTAAGCTACTGAATAGGTATACCGATTTATGCTTAGAGTAACGTTCTTGCAATATGACACATCATACGTATGCCTCCGAACATTTTAATATACTATTGTGTCAGATAGATATTTAACCCGCTTCGAGAATATGTTTCCAGGATGGCTAGATCTTGTTTATAGAATATCTTCTTGCTAGTCCATACCAAAGTAATAACTCAAGGGCCGCAAAAAAGGTAACACAACTTCAGTCTATTGGTGGTGGAATGTTACGGAGGTATTGTGGCAATGCATCGTAACGGCACCCTCGGAGGCGATGCATGTTATTCGTACTGCATTCAAGCGTCCCTCAATCCGTACGTTCATATGAGTAACGGCAGCCTGTCATGGCTCATCTCGCTTTTACCGAAATTCCTGCTGCGCAATTATCGTTCTGTAGTAGTTGTTGCCTTTGATTCGCCTACCAGCGCAACTTTTCCTCTCGCTTCCGCGGAAAAAAGTGGAGAAGCAACTTTATGGAACAGAATGCGACAATAAGAGATCAGAAAGACAAAAATTATTAAAAAGTGCAGCTAGCCCAGCGTAGAATCGATTTTGAACAGGAGGTAGGAACAAAATGCCCTGTCTGTGGAGTAGGGGAGAATCAGAGAAAACGGTTGCAATTTTGTTGTGGCGAAAAGGGAGTTTGAACAGTAAACAGATTCAACCCGTAAAACGAACCGGGATTTGACTAAGCACGATAAAAAATTAATGGATTATTGGCGTCTGAAAAATTACAGAAGTTTCGCGGTGAGCAGATGAGTCAGTGACTAGAAAGAATGAATAGGGTTTCGAAAAAAATCGGCTGGTATGCCATGATGAAGCCACTGTGTTGGCGGCGAGCCATAGCAGAAGGGGCTTACGGGTTTCATTGGGCTGATGCCGCACGACTGAGCTAGAAGTGTAAATATTAGGGAGAAAAGAATGAACAAACTTACATTACTACCTGCTACCGCTAACGTGTCTAAAAAAAATACGTACTAATGCGCACTTAAAATGGGCTGAGACGACAGCTTGAATAAAAACATTTGAGTTCTATGCAGTCCTTTTAGCTATCATACGAAACAACGGTCAACCCTTAATTCTCTAAATATTCCATGAAGTAAATTGCGAACTGATGTAAGTAATAATATGTCGGGATAAAAATCGGGGGCTAACTTCTAGAACCGAATTGAGAACAAACCGAATTTATTCGAAAGAAGTGTGAACAAATGCATGCAAGTTTGTAACTGATTTTACTTCTCAAGTCAATTCGGAACTCCAGAGCTAGACTGGTGCGAAGATTGAAGTCCATGCTTTAATGGTTTGGCTAAAAATAGCCCAATTAAAACCGTTGGGATGTTCTTTTATTGAATTGTTCCATTTTAATTGGGTTTTATTTGAAATTGAAAAACGTAAACATTATTAATAAATACGAGATTTTTTCGTTATTAGTAGCTTTGTTTAACATCTAAGAATTTCCACTTTTAACCCTTAAGCAGCTGTTAATTCCTACGAAATATGACGATAACGCAATCAGTACAAGAGATCCTATACGAGTTTGGGTTAAGAAAATGTTTTTTCCTAATCTTTACCGCAGGGTGGCTTTCAACCATAAGCTGCGTATGGGACATCGTGCACATTGCTCCCCATAGACAAATGTTTATATGTAATATATATAAGATTCAATTAACCGTTTGAATGTATCGAACCTGAATGTGACTTTTGAGCCAATTGTATCACATACTTTCACTAAGCTAAAGCTTTCCGACAGAAAGGTGTGGCCTTACTAAGGGGGTAAATATCCACTACGAAAGAATAGTAGTAATCAGAAAAAAAGAGTGCGAACAATACCAAAGCACAAATTCGAACTGTAACCGAAGTTCACCCACATATAGTCTATGGATGATAAATTAAGACCTTGCGGAACCTTCCTTTTACAAATAGAAAGCTATACAGTAATAATGGCAAAATTATAATAAGCCATCGGTTTCTTTAATTGACAAGAACTATCCAGTGTAACAGAGCTAAACAAGTGGGAAACCCAAACTATGCGCAACATCGCATGAAACTGTAACGGTATTGCCAACTACGGGTTATTACAAAAAAAATAGGAAGATCCCAGTTTTCTGACGCAGTTTTTATAGATCATGGGCGCAGCAATCTAAAGCATGAAGGTTGGCTTTACGGTGAAAAGTCTATCTGCACGGAAATAGAAACATTAATTTTATTAGCAAAAACCAAAGGACCTCATCGATTTGACCTATGAGATTCGAGCCCGTAACCCCGTAATTCAGAGCTATCAGCGCCGTCCAGGCATCGTGCACCGTTGGCACCAGGCACCGTTGGGCAATTAGGGAGGACGATGTGACTAGAGCCGTTTTCATTGATTAAAAATTGTTGGCTTCAAGCTGCGGCATTTATAACTCGCCAGGGACTCGTAGTTTGCGAAAATAACTGAGTACATTGAGTACACTAAAACTCTGACAAATAGGAAATTTCTTAATGTCTAGGTAGATGTATTGACTAAAGAGGAAAATATTCATGTATATCGGTAGAAAACAAAATTGAAGAACTCTTGCTGTGTTTGGTTTGGTCGATTTCAGAGAAGAAAAGGTTTAAAGGTTATTTAAAATATATAGCTGTACCCTAAACTACATAATATATTACACAAATTGGGAAGTTGCAACTATACAGCTCATTATATAAATAAAACAATATCAATAAGTGAATAAGCATGACGTATTTCCTGGAGAATCATCCTACCAGGTATATCAGCTGCACAATGACTATCGATGAGTTGGGATATGCAACGCAAACTAAGGATTTAAGGTACTCTATTTTAAGCCAGTAAATAGTAATGCAAGGTCCATATAGGCGCTATGTACCGCAGTACTATCTTTCCTAATAGCAAGGTCTCCTCGTTAGACTAAATCTTCCTCTATCCGCATAACCGCATGGGAAGTCTTTTAATAGTAAGCTACAGTATGAGAAAATGAGTGACTTAGCAGCCATTGTGGTTCGTCCTACTGAAAGCTCTTCTGCATATTATGACAAATCCCTATAGACAGACTCTATCAATCCTTTCAAACATGCTAGAATACAATTCGGGTTCATCATGGAGCGAGTAAAATTGATATCGTCTTTTTAAAACGGAACACATGCTTTACCGTACCAGAGCGTTTTATATGGCTTCAGCTGATTCTGATTGATGTATTTTGTGTGGAGATGAATCGCCGTAATGATATTTAATTATTTTGAGAAAATTCTAGCGTTAAATTATAGCCTACTCAAATATTGTTTTAAATTCTATGGTGAGCTGTTTTACTGGGTAAAATCCATTGTTCTGATTCTGTTCTATTTTTGCCAAAGACCTGCGCAAAATCATACTAATTTGCAGTAAGACTAAAGCTACTCCATTGCGTAGTAAACCAAAAAGGTCGGTTAACACCAGAAACCCGACGCGTTTTTAGATCTCCCTAATTTCAATTGAAAATCTAACGTTGGATTACTAGAATATGCCTGTTTATCGCAATTGCACATAAAAGCACTTGTTGTCGCACCCTTAGTCTATCAGATTGAAAGCTTTCAGCGACATATATTGGATTCAATTGAATTTTTGAAAAACTCTGAAATTTTATTTTTACAGCCTTGAGCCATACAGTTGCTCACAATGTATAACTAAACTAATCGTCGTGATCTTACGTATAGGGTTCAGTGCTCCGAACCCTATGTGTAGAGTTTTCTTGCATCAATAGGTTATTAGCTAACATCGTTGTTTTTTTGTTAGGTAGGCTAATCTAAATTCAGTCATTCACTCAGAGCTTATTTCTGAGTCGGTTACATGAAACGTTATTCGGGTCCAGTGAAAAAAATGGTTGTTCTATTGTTTCCTATGTACGCCGTCTGTACATCAATTTTCAAACATTCGCTTAATGCATCCTTCGTAACTTCACCAAAACACGTTTTTATACAACGACTACTCACAGTTGAACGACGCGCATAGCTACAAAAGTGGCGCCTCGCGGCTTTTTTGCTGCTGGCCGGAACGAGTGGTGTTCGAGGTCTGCTCGGCTGATAGAACTGTCCCAGCAGCAACTTCTGAGATGTGGTCGGTGGAGCAAAAACTTGACCAACTGATTGGTGAGCGAGCAAAAACGCTATATGTGTATAGAAACTCGAAACGCCGGCTTTCGGAAGCACGAAGTAGTTACGTTTTATATAATACTTGTAATGGAAGATATTCTTTGTTACTGTAGCAGACGGGCTGCGACACCTCTTGCAGTAGAAAAACAGAGCATGAGGCTGACTGATAGCTTGCTTCGCAAGGCAAACGAATAATTAAACGAATAGGATGATATATTTGGCGTTTTGTGGAAATTCTATACCGGTACGTACGCATCCAATCCGCACTGCTTAATTTGATTCCTGTCCAACTGCTACATTTATTAAGACCAACAAGGAGATTTCAGAGTAGAGTCGATTTTTTCGACCTTTTGCGCAAATCATTTTTGCAATATCCTGGGGGCAAGACGAACTAAATGAGAACATTCAAACCTATAGTGAGAGTTTGTTTGTTTTAATTTCTAATTTTGGTTCTGAATCATATGGATGAGTCGATATTAAGTGCTAAAATTTGTTTATCATCTGTTCCATCTAAATATCTTAATGTGTTTGGACCGTGCCATTTTATGATGTGTGTTCCTCTCTATGTCAAATACGATGTGTGATGCACTTAGAGTATAGAGACTGTAGCTCTATTTTGACTACATTGTGTTATTAGCTTTTCTTGAATTAGGTACGACTATTACCTGTTTTCGTTGTCACTTTCCGCCCAATAAACCTTGGGCAAGTCGATAGCAGTCTTTTCTGTAAAACAATGTCGACGTACTAGACTCTGCTGTTTATAATAACAGCAGCAAAATGATACGATTTTCACGTGCAACAAAGCAGCCACTTCTTCACCGATCTAGCGCTCACCGATCTAACCGCATAATGCAAAGATGAAAAAGAAAGGTTATTCGTCAGCCTGTCGCATACTTGCCGAAGCCTTTTTATCATGAAACACTCCGATCAATGAACACACTGCTCCAGGCGCGTTATGGATATTTGAAAATTGTAACCAAGCTATATACGGTTGAAATATTCGATCCATCGTACACAAAAGCTGCAAGCAGCGAGTTCATATCATACTGGCACCACAGCAAGGCGTTCAAACGATCCGTCACGGGAAATTCGTTGAAACATCGTAGGAGCGCAACGCTTTTGATAGATAATTCAGCGCATTCGCACCAAACTGATTGTATTCTTGCAGAAAAGTACAATAGAGAAAAGTACAATACAGTTACTATATAACAGTATTCTTGAAACATTCTAACGGAAACCAGTCAATTTTCAAAAAACTTGGTATCATATCACATGGTTTGGCACACAGCACAACTTGGTATCACATGGTTGTTTATAAATGTTTAAAAACGTACGGGTACTTTGATACACCCATTATATCACAAATGAAGGCAGTGAATGTTATCCTATTTAAAATCAAATTAAACCAAAATATTTTAATTATTGACTAAAAGGCCCTATTGCTCTGATAAGTTAGACAGCATATTTTTATGGCATATTTAGAACGTATAGTTAAGTCGTGTACCTGTTTGTTCTTGGCCCTTGAGAAAGTAACCGTGCAGTATCTCATACCAAACAGTTGCTTTATTCTGACACTTACCGCATCGATTCGCGCATCGATATTCAACTAAATTGAGTTTTTAGTCAAATTAGCAAGTACGCTGCATATATATGTTTCACGCGACAGTCGCTCAGTGGTTCAGCTCTCCACAGGAGGGGACCAAGCATATGCGAAAAGTCTTCCACATTTAATATTGACTTGGTTCACTTGCCTTCATCCTTGTCGCTCTATTATGCTACGTATATTTCCTTCCTATTACACTAGTTTTTCATTAACTTCGTCCCTAATTGAGCCTAAACAATTACAACAATTGATGACAGTCCTCCCAAACGTTTCCCAAAAGTTTCCTCCCAAACAACAACCTCCCGCTCTGATACTAACCCTATCGGCTAACAGTTTATTCGCAATTCACTAAAAGAATATTTATGAGTACGATGCACTTATACCGGAGCCATTTTTTTAATATCATGTGGGCTCGCCAGCATTGACGTGTGTGTGTCTAATTTAATCATAGACTGGAAGAAAATGTGTAATCAATGACATACATCGCCATCTGCTTCGGTGAATAGATATAGATATCCGCCTCTTTAGAACTCAATAACATTTGCAACTTCGATGATCACAAAACATCCAGTAAAGTTAACTTCTATTCAGAAAACAAGACGATCGCAAATGGGGGTAACCATTTTTACACTCCTCGCTAGCTCCTCTCAATTGAAAAATGGCCTAATATTTCCGACCATGTTAGGTTCACCTAGGGTTCGGATTTCCTCATGAATAAGTTAACAGCGTACATAAATACTTCAAAGCTGGGGAGAAATACAGTATCACTTTTTCTTGCTATTGACTTTCCTCTACGGAAACAATTCTGGGAAACGGTTAGTGATAATCTTATTATTTGTCCTAAACGATCGCTTACAAAACTGCACATCGTACTCAAAGTAAACGCCGAATTATTTCAATATATGAAGGCAGTGTAAGAAAAATAGGAACGTATTCTGGACAAAACGTCCCAGTTTAGCTCACGCGAAAGGCCTGCGTGGAAATGTCGGTATGTTAGTTTGGTACATGACGCCCATTCCACAAACTGCGAAGAAATGAAAAAGCATATTAAAAAAAGCTAAAATGTTTATTGTAGGTATCTCGTGTACATAACATTATGGGTTTGTTAATGTATGATTTGTTGAATATGCTCATCCACATGACGAATTCCGCGAGGCGATATGCATCCGTAACCTGATTAAATTTATTGTTAAATGGAGCGCCATTACGGCGCGATGCTTTGAACTGATATTCCCTACTTGCGTTACCCGACGAGAATACTTGAAACGATCACTTCGTAATTAATCATGTAGTACAAAATTAGGTGTAAAACGTCTTACAAAACATCTAAAAAGGAAGCTTCGGCTTTCAGTTGTCACAAAGAAAGACAGGTTCTAGGCCCAGTTTTTCAACATTTCGGTCATTGGGTTTTGTTCAATTACTTCAACTTTGCAGGACTTAACAGACGTAACAGGTGCTGTGTATTCTTTGATCCACGCTGTCCCATTCAAATAGTACCGAGATGATATCTTGACAACTTGAACTTAGCCATGATCTGGATCTAACCAAGAAGCGTCTTAGCCTAATCGCACATCAAGTTGAAACTGTATTGTATGATAATTTCATAATAATGATGAGCTTCGATTAAAAACATATCAGCTTGGCACTATAGTCCGAAGCTTAGCAAGGACTAAGGCGGAATCCATTTTATTTACAAAATGTCCACTTTTGCTTAATCTAAATGAAAGCTTGATTTTTAGTGACCATACAAAATGTTCATATTTTCAAACAACTGAACCTGAAAAAAATTTATGAGATACGTTCTCTTATAAGCAAACAGACCAAGTTCCTGATAATTATTGATATCAGTGCTTTGATAATCTTTGTTACTTTACCCCACGGTCAGCTTTGTTTGTCAGCTTCTCCTTCTTTTAACCCACGTGTAAAAATATCTATAGAATAACAAAAATCGGTTTAACGATAGGGAGTTTTCTTGTGAACGCCTGCCTTAATTCGTTCTTGTAACAACGTATACCCATATGCCCTCGTTGGGAGCTAGACGTTTCTTGCTAATGTTACTGATAGCCAAAATCAATGACATAATCGCGTGAGTTGAGCCGTTCGTGACGAACGTGCTTGAGTTCATCCCACGATACAAGAGTAATAGTGGACGTCAGGCAAACGTAGAGGAAGGCTCCGGTGCTGCCCTTCCAGAAACCGGCAAAGCCCTCGGTTTTGAGGATCTGACGCGCGCAATCCAGAATACCTAGAGAGAGACGGTCGCGTGTGAAAAATAGGTATATAAACGCCGACAGGGTGCAATGAGAAAGTGAGTGAAATAATGCAATGAGAAAGCCAAACAGAGAGCTCTAACCTAGAGAGGCCAAGATAACGGCGACGATAT
Organism: Tropilaelaps mercedesae; assembly: GCA_002081605.1. Lineage (NCBI taxonomy): Eukaryota > Metazoa > Arthropoda > Arachnida > Mesostigmata > Laelapidae > Tropilaelaps > Tropilaelaps mercedesae. The sequence goes on along the minus strand of MNPL01009810.1, from coordinate 27,693 downwards.
TGAACAAACTATATAGCCTGCGTCAGTTTATTCACGCACATAAAGGTAACATATATACCCTCTCAATATGGATAAAATTTGCGTCCGACCCCATGCTAGATATGTAATTGTAACTCACTTTTACAGCAATTTTCGTTTCATAGGCAGTTCTGTCGATTATTTGAGCATAACTAGGAAACAAACGGTCAGTTTTCATTGACACCGCCTTTGACTAAAGGGGCGCGATAACTGATGATAACGCCTAAATGCAAGCCTTTGAGTCAGCACAGCGCATTTTTATAGACGATAACCAATCAAACAGGGGTTACTAGACAGTTTCATTTATCTAGCATCGAAGAAAACTCCGGCTCCCAAGCAAAAGTTTGCATATTTTAAATAAGAGTTGGTCTATTCATCTTTACAAAAGCATTACGCATGGATATGCACTCATTGATTGGTTATTCGGTTATGCTATTCCTAACTGCGATGATTCCTGCCGCTCGGCTTTGCATATCTTAAATGCGTTTTTGTACTTTGTCCACCGTGCCTGGTAAACAAAGTATAAAAACATGTTACACGTCAACTCCTGCGCGGCCCTTACTCATTGAGGATGACATCACATATCCTCGATCGAGTTAGAATTTCAGGCCATGGAATGATTTATGTACTGCTATTGATGGGCACCTCGGAGTAACCTCTTGCCGTGTGGCATGATGCACTACGCGGGCACATAGCTATCATTCGGGGACGACTTGCACGTCCGAGACAGTATTTCGTCTCAGTCACTTTACTGTCTTCTGTCTTCCATCGTCCCCTTGATGAAATACACGACTTATGTACTCTGGGTGGTTGTCATGGCTCATATAGTTATCCTGTAAGATGCTTGACCTGTTAGTATCCAGACTCCCTAACCAATTTTATTTGAAATGAATCTGAAATGCTCTAAATAAAGCAGGGGGGACTATTACACCATTAGACACATAAGGATCCGGAAAAAAATGTGTTTTTCAAACAGATCAATTTGAGAATTTGGACGTTAGTACTGTAAACGTATACAGACGTCCTGGTCAAACCTCCAACAGAGCCTGAATTGCGCGACAGGCCAAAGATCACTATTATGTCAACATAATGACATAGGCCATAATTCTGACCTGGAGTATGGACGCTGCGTAGATGGAAAAGTGATTATTTACCAAAAATGATTGAGACGAAATAGTTGTGCCAGACGCGAAAATAATTACTGATATGCCATACATCAAAGGTTAACTTTGAGGTGTCCGCAAGTAATACTGTGTGGGACATGCCATGGCCCATTCAATGCGATTGAGGATGTGCAATGCTATTTCAAATTATGAGTAAGGGCCGAGCAACAATTTACGTGACTCAAGCAACACAAGGCTAGGTTTCTCGAAGTATGATCTTAGAACAAATGTATATACAACGAGGGACGGCGCTAACCAAATACTAGCCACCGGAAGTATCTTCACTCCTACCGAAAGTTGTAAGTGTTTATCCTATTAACACACCTCGTGTACAACAGCGAGCAAACTGTGATATTCTCATAATGCAGCATAAAAAGCTCCCATATAAAATAAATTGCATACAAATATTTGATCGACAACCGGAACTATCTTCGACCAAAATCTAAAATGTGTGAAATGTAATTAAAGTTATTATTATCATTATTATCCGCGTTCAATCCGTTCAACCATCTTACAAATGTTTTGAATAATACGCCAATATGAGTTTCGTCATTCTACCCTTGTAGTAAGCGCCTCGGCCGTTATCTCTCAAAGGTTGAACGTAGATTCGTGCCCGGATAAGGTCCAAGGATGCAACAATAGGTGATGTAATCAACGAAGATACGAAAGCCGACAACAACGTGTTAAGCAGCAGAAACCTAGCCACCAATGCAATGGGCAACAAAAACACATCATTATAATTTTTTAAGTGTAGAAGAATGGCAGAACATGTTATATTAATGGAAAAGCTTATGATATATATAAGGAGATGCACATGAGGTGCCACGTTTCGGGCCAAACCACATGCATGTTTAACACATCTATATGATAACTTAAATAACAAACAATACATTTTTTAATTTGAAAATAAAAAATCTCAAATGAAGAAAGGATCGATAGAAAACGGGCAAGTATAAAGCCTGGGTGAAACAGATGATACAACTCTTCAAAAAGTTCACGCTAAGATAGAGATTAAAAATAACGTAAACAACAGCTGTGATGGAAGTAAAAGTTTTTTGATAACATAAGGTGCTTATCTAATCGTACGCTTGAAATGTCTGCATTTATAATAACAGATCTCATTTTAAGTTGTTTCCAGACAGTCAATGTTCTTGTGGTAGCGTACTTCGAGTTAATGAATTGACTATTTCTTCGAATCTAAACATGTATTTCTATCAAGGGTAGCATAGACATATTGATTGACTTATATCACATCGGGCGCTCTGGAAACAGGAATGTTCCACTATACTTTCTCTAGTAGACATTGTTTGTTAGTATCTGGGCTATCCCCGCTAAACGAAGCACAATTTAGTACATAACTGTCGGGTATTATGACTGAATATTTCTGTTTATTAGAAAAGTATGTGTCACCCAAATGTGGTTCGCTTTAAAGCACTCGTTAAGTACAGCAGGGCCATAACATGCTACCGAGTATCGTCTTTGACAGCATTACCTTTCGTTGTAGTCGACAGACATGAAAAGTACATTTTTCATGCCAACATAAGTGCTTAGCTGAAGCGCTGAGCCGACAGCAATCCGAAGCATGTTGGAGACTGTGCCTCGCCAAAGGCCAGTCCTGAGACGATGTGTTGAGTAAATGTCCCGAAGGGCATGCATCGTTCCCTAATAGGCAATCGTTTTTAAAAACAGCAAACCATATTTGTCACTATAGCACTAATTCATCTATGTCATTTATAATATAGGGTAATACATAACTACGATGTGATATGACATGAAAGCTCATAGATTCTCTGGTACTGTATAGACGTTTGATAGACTTCCTTATTGGCTAAATTCATAAATTTTACATCATTTATGCATTTGTACGATTAAGGTTTTAAGGTTGTTTCTTTTTCTCAGAATGATAAACCTATCGCACTATACATAAGAGTCTGACAAAGGCTCCAATTAAAAATTTGAACTTGGTACGCGTTTGTTTTATTCTATAAAGCAGGTCTGTCCTGCATCATCGACGTGGGATATTTATAGCGGTAATGATCACAATAGACAACTAATATCTAATAACATACCGAAAAAGGAAAAATCACTCCGCCACGCGATGATGTGTAAAATTTTAAACTTCGCTTTCGCGTCTGTAACTTAATCCAGCGCGAAACAATTAGTCTAGTGGCCGTCTACAAGAAATTGTTGCAAAGTCCCGTTTGTTTAACTGTTCATAGTAGTTCAAAACTACCAGGTATTTCTCTAATCTCAAAATCGTTGCACCTTTTAGGAACACTTCCATTTTTCTGTTTTACGCTGGTGTTCCTTTGCCCCAGCCTCTAGAATGATGTTGTCGGTTGTATGCACTATTGCTTAGCGTTATGCCTACGGACCAACATTTATAAACTGCTTGCTTCGGATAAAAACGGACGTCAACAACAAGATCGTTTACAACAATATTGCGCTAATATATTTTTGTCTCTCTATGTTTCTTCTATTTTTTATACGTTGATTTCAAGATCTATTATCAAACCCATGCTGAGTAAAATGAGCACAGAACAATATTTGTAAATGTCTAGTGTAGCAAGAATGCCGATTTCGGTAACTACGAGGACCTGGTGTAAACGAAAAATCAAACCATTACCTAATGTTAAAATAGTATTCTATGTAAGCGCATGCCAAGTGCAGAAATATATACTGTTTCGTACTGTTCAACGTGCGTTGACTAGCAAGAGAACTTTAATTCCGTTCGATTGCCGCTCTCCGTTCAATTTCATGCAAGCCATAAACCTCAGTGGGTCAAGCATAAATTGAAATTGTGCATGGGATTGTGCAATTGAACTATCAACAGACCCGACATACAAAAGCCTTTATGTATAGCTTCACAAAAATAGCAGTATATCGTGTAATCTGTTTCTGATACCCTTGTCGTAGTTAAAAACAGTCAAACGAATAACAAAGGCAGGCAGAGCGAAATGCGTAATAAACGAAATGAATAAAAAAAGGCGGCGTTGCATTACGAGTCCAGCTTCGTTTAGTTAGCAGCTTAAAATGAAATCTTTTCACGAATTACGTTTGCTTCATAATACCGATACTAGAAAACGACTGTTTTAAATAATCTGGCGACGTTAACAGTTCATGGAGGTCTAGTACTTTGATATATGCAATCGTTCTGAAGGAACCTTCCTAAACGGAACCATGCGACCTTTTTGGAAAACAGAGTATAGCAGAAGCGAATATCAAGCGACAAAATAACGCCTCTTTATGTTCTAGAAACGTTAAGTATTATCCGTTATGCTCTTTTGCATTTGCTAGTACAAATTCTCTAGAGTACCATATTAAACTCCCAATATACAGTATATCTAAGACGAGCCTGGAAAGTTTCCACCTTTATCTGGTTTAGTCTAAGTTCAATCTAAATCACAATTTCAATCCAACTGAATACTCCAAAAAAATTGCCGCCGATTCTTAAGCAAAACCTATACTGAGCCGAGAAGTCCCCCTTTTCGAATTCAAGTTGGATCGCTGCAAATGCACAAAAAAATGGATGGCAGGCGTAACGTTCCTATAAAGGTTCCCAGCTTAATCGCTGCAACTACGACCGACTGCCATATGCGATCGGCCATGTGCTTTAGCAGTTTTTTATTTCTGAATGTGCTCGATACGTGGATAGAAAAATGAATTTGACAGGCTGCAAAGGCTATCAGTTAACGTCTTTACAACACGTAATCTTCAATTTCCAAAATGCTACACTTTAGTGGCACTGTACACTGACAACCACTAGCCGAAGTAGCTTGTGGCTTTTTTGAGGAGACTGCTGCTTGTTTGTCAATACAGATAGTGAAACCAGAGACTCTGAAATAAGCTACTGAGGCAGCGACTGAAAGTTCTCTGATTGGGTTATAATGGTGCTGACGATAGGTGGCTTTTCTGATTCTAAAATTTAACGGCCGTCTCTTTCAGTGACGTTATTATTCTTCCCATTCGTTCCGACGTTTTCTTAAAGTGTACAATGAATAATTGCTCCGTAAATATCTCCCAATTATGGCGATCCTATTTTGTACACAAAATGACCTGTTTCGCATGCATGATAGCTTCAAATTTAAACTCTGTTTCGAAACTGTCCCACCATGTTATGTTTCAGTCAATAAACTCTGGGAAAATTAGCAGCATATTCCAAGCTGGCGTTAATGACTAAATCTTCAAAAATTTATTCTATGCGCAAAAAACTCTAAGACTCTAAAAAAACTCTATGCACAATACGTCCCTAACTATATGATTTATAGCACGTGGTGTGTAGAGTACTTTCTTGCCTACTGCATACCTAATAATGTAGATGGCAGACCAATGTTCATGCTTGTAAAACCAAACCATACAATGCGCTAATTTCACTAACCCAACTAGTTCTATGAGTTAAGTGAGTCCCAGATAGGGACTGGATACGGTCACCATATTTATCGGCCAAGACCTTACTTGCTTGGTTATTTAGAATAACGTTATGCATTTCTACCAGTATATTCGATCATATTCGACGTTGTTTTTCCAATGCCGCCGAACGCACTCTTCGTTCGTACGTTTATATCTCCTGATCGGACTTAGGCAGACATCTAAAGTTGAATTCATTGCTCATGCACAGGCATTTCTTGGAGCGAACGATTTTAATAGATTATTTGAGTTGTCCGCAGACTAAACACACCATTTATACCGCCCTTATTCCCCACTGCGCCAGGTCTCTCTGATAATTTGATGATCAGTTGTATTCCCTTGTATATTACTGTATGTATTACTGTGCTCGTATTCTTCGTCCATCATGCGAACACACTCGACTTTGTGAATCATATAGTACGCGCTACCCTTCATTTATTTATTTACCATTATGATACGCACAGAATGTCCGAGGATAATCGTCGCATTAATCCCTGAAATCTAAATGTTACAAAAAAGCAACCGACAGGTGGCATTTCAATATGAAACATACGTTATTGCGCAATTTGCTGGGCAATTCTACACGGAAATGGAAAAGTAAGATACGCGATTTTTCTGGTCTGACTCCCATCCTATCTCTGCTAGATTTTAATATGGGATACTGAAATGAAATTTCGAGAAAAGGAATTTTAAGCATTAACTATTATTTCGAGTTTCACTCCACCTCTTATGAAAACTAACCTACTTTTGCAAGATCTCAACATCAGATTATTCAATATAGTTTAAAATGAGAACAGTATACTTTTCCATTCAACCTAAGTAGCACAAATATTTTAGAGAAATCTGCCAATGCAAACTTGAAATCACTAGAGATTACCAATGTAAAAAAGATAAATGAGTTCCAAACATCTTGAAGTTGAATATTATTTGGTAGAGACAAATACACAATTTTTCATTAAGTTCGTAGAAGAATGCACAATAAATCGTATTTCATGCCGAAATGCCCCATTTTTTTATTAGTAAAAAAATACGCATATAAATCTACACCGTGAGCGGCAGTGAAGTAAAGAGAACGGTTAAGGAAGTCTGTGCTTTGATCTGGAAATTCGTGGACAATTCAAAGTCTTCCAAATTCGAGTTTTCCGTCAACACGTGAAATTTTCATTAGATTTTAAAATCCGCAACACGAGTGCACTTTCTGAGAGCGGTTCCAGCAGCTGTCGTTGCTGTCATTACTGCCGACATGTTATTATGGTAACCGCCAGCTTTCTAGCTTGACGCTTAACAACTGTAACAGAACTGGGTAGCATTTAACAATCCAATAAATAGCTCAAGAATTGTCAATTCTGTTTTAATCTGATTTACGGCTTCATAATTATCCCATTCAGATTCATCATTGAACAACCTCTTTTGAACGTTAAGCCAGTACAAATAGCATCGGCATTATATAACTTACTGATGTTTATTCACAGAACTGCAGTTTTACAACGCTCGAGCTTTCGCATAAAAAATGGTAAAGGTATTTCAATGCACAAATTTACCCACTTTCGACTGAGTTCATTTCGTCGTTGCGTAAAAACCCGAAGTGGATCAACGAATCTCACGAAGGGACGAGCCTCAGACGACTAACCGACAATAAAAAAAAACATGGCAATTAGATTTTTTCGCTTGTAAACTGCATCACAAATACAATCGTTCGACGAATCGTTCTCTATTGTACGCGCATGATAGTGAACAACGTCGACCAGCAGAATCTCTCTTGATATTATAAATATTAGAAGGGCAATATGGGCTGCATACATCTTACTAAAAGAAGAGGTTTAAACCTTTCGAAAGCGTCGAAATTAGGGTCCTTACTCTGCTTATACAGGTTCACTCTGGGAGCATTTTTCCGTACGATTTCTGTTTTGCATAATATTTTTCTGTATCCTTTTGCTCACAAACCGATGCCGTCATATGGCACGAGGAGGAGAAGCAATTTATAGGTCAGAAGCAGGACTTTGAATGGCGTTCCGTGATTCTAAAGCACCGCATCGTTGATATGATGGCATAAAAGTCGCTATGAGGGTTCCCCTGTGATTTTCAAGGCATCTCACTGATAACGATATCGGTATAGTGGCACCACAGTGGTGCACTATATGGATAGACGTTGGCCTTTGCGGTGATCTAAGCAGTGCACTCGTATTTAAAACAAGGTGGAACCTTTCAAAGCTTTTAATGCTACAGTTCTGACATTGTCGGCTACGCTCAATCTCGAAACTAGAAAGCGAAAGCGGAGCAGAAGAAGAAGCAGCGAACGCGGCATTATTGGCATATGGAATAGTCTTACATTAAAATTTTCAGGAAATAAAATTAATCAGAATGAAAAACATATATGGACCTAACATCGGTTCTTAAGGTGTTCTGGTGCTAATTTTAGTGGTAAGAGAACTTTACGCCACCGACTATCACCTTTTGCCTTGTATTTATTAAATAGAAATGAAACCAAACCACCACCAAAGAACCGCACCATTTAGCATCTGTAAAAACGTCCAGAAAGGCACCAGAGTGAAGTCTCTTTTTTCAATGAAGTCGGCAATTTTTTGCCATAAGTGCACCACTGCAAGCTTAATAAAGCGTGCTGCACGGAATAGCTGGCATATTCAGAAAAAACTACATCGAGTTAAAATGTTCTTTTACATTAGGCACCACCACCATCTTCGAAACGACCTTGGAGAGGTAGTTAGAGAGTAACAAGACAACATTAGTATGATTTTAATGTCTTTCAATTTGCCTTCAAACAGGTCAAAAGCTAAAGGCGGGTTAAATAAGCCGGTGAAAAGGCGCGCTATGACAGAAACCGACAGTTATAATTTTTCCCTAAATATATCCGTAACATATAGAAATTTCAATCTTTGCTCCTCCTTTTTTCATCGCGTTTAAATACATAAGCTGCCCTATAGTGAAATTGTAGAGTGCGGTTACTTTGGTATGTCAGATGCAATAGGGGGAAGATCCTATACAGTAACCCTCCTTATTTGCATCTACGATATAGCTTACTATTTTGTAGGTCCGTGTTTGGATGCTTTTGATAACTTTATGGCTTTGATGCAATCAGGTTATAATTTTGAGGTTTTTCGTGAGAAAAGAAAGCATTAAACTTTTAAGTTTTTTAGCTGGCGTCTCCTTCCGCTGAATGGCATTATTAAAATCGATAGCGGCATACGCTTAAAAAAATTGACAAAAATGGGGGTGTTAATTAAATTATCGTGTGACATTGGTTTAAGACAGCACAATAATAATGATAATAGTAATAATAATAATAATAATAGTAATAGTGATAATAATTGATAAAAAAAATGTCTCTCCCCCAAGAAAAAGTAAAATACCCGAGCCCTCGCTGAGTTTTGTCAGGTCCATACTATGTAGTCCCGCTGGTAGCCAACTGCGATCTTGCTGGCGGAGCGTATCATCATGAGACTTTTGACCATAAAAAGGGGACTGGCGAAAAAGGCGCTCACAGCCCCACAGGCGGCCCCTGACACCGCTGACAACTGCACCGATGGTTCCATATTTTCATTGACTGTCAACCCCAGATCCTCTATGGTTTGAAAGAGTCCAAGTCGGATGCCTTGCGAAATCAACTGGTACGCTGTAGCTGGAAGGATGCCACGGTAGATCGCACGTATGCCATCATATTTTATAACCTGAAAATATAAATCATAGAAACGAAATACATCGTTAGATTTAGACCTCGAGCACAGCGCATGCGAAGTTCCTACAGAATTTTGACAAAAATCTACATAAAACGTATGACGAATAACAATAAGACGAGTCTTTTCATCGAAAGGTGTTTGTGGAAGGCTTGATTAGTCAATATTCGGTGTAATGTCTCTACAAATTTATCATGGTCCGTAAAGAAAGAACAATGCAATAAGCATAAAGTAACATGTAGTTACGTAACTGGCTGATCTATGTCACGATTCATCAAACGACTCAAGCCTGCTTCGTAACGGGTAACCATTTCAGCATTTATTTCCTTATCCCAGTATCCTTAGCATTCACGTTCGCCACTCCTCTGATATGAAAAATAAAGCCATGACATTTTCGTTGGGCGGTGAGCGTACACGTGACGTTTGTCTTGAGTTTTTGGCCACCCCCGGTTTGCTCTCTTTTAGCCGGAACTAGAGATTATTTGTATCCGTTTTATCAGAGATAGCATTACATTTGATCATTCATCAAGAGCATGGTTATTCTGGAAAATAGGGATAGGTCACAACTGGCCAACGAAGAACAACCCAAATATTTTGTTTGCTACACATACACAGACGCGATTTTATGATATTGGATTCATCTGGCGAAAATGGCACGTTTCTATTGAATCGATCACGGTTTAATGAAAGTTATGGTTGGTTTTCACAGCTCATGACTACTCAATAAGTAATAAGTACAGATACGAGTGCACCTTCGTAATTTAAACGTTATAGAAGAAGTATCGCTGAAGTTGTGTACGCCGATATAGTAGAATTAGGGACAGAGTTAAAATCAATTTGGGTTTTATCAGCCGAACTGGGAAAACATTAGAATTCGGTGGCATCCTAGTGTGTTTCAAATCGTCTTTGGGTATGTTAAAACACATGTAATTGCACCACGAAGTTATGGCAGTAATCAAGTAAAAAAAAAGCAGGTTTACATTTTATACTTGCATATTAAGCCTCTGAATGTTAGATGCAAAACAATTCAAACTAGGAGGTTCTTAACATATGGCACAGTGCTCTTTATTCTCTTTCTTAAATTTGTGCCGGCAAATGTGACGCATATTGACGAGGGCCTGGTTACTACCATGAAAGGCAAAGAACGAAAATATACAAATTGTCGAATTGACAGCTGCATAAATGCACAACTTTATTTAGAACCAGAACATACGATTTTAGCCTTTTTTTAAACTATTTTAAAGGCTGAAGATAAAAATAGAAATTACATATATAACCTTTAAAAATCTGCGCAAGTCTTCCGGTTGTTTGTGAGTCTTCGGCATCTGACAAAAGTATATAACTGTCTGGGACTCCAATGCAAGAAGATATATGTTCTCAAGAGGACGGTGATCAAACTAATGTCACGTTTTTCGCTACAATTTTGTTCACAAATTTCTCTTTTCAACTAGGCAGCCCACGTACACAGGTTTGGTAAAAACTATTTAAATTGCACTCTTTAAGTTAGTTTCCGACTGACATCAATTCCGACTGACAGGGCAAATCACTCCGACGAGAAATTATCGATAATAAAGGATTTGAAAATTAACTAGATCTATAAAACTAGCTTTTTGGCGGATGTCCAAGGAATGTACAAAATATATATATTTTTAACTGTTTTTGAGTACAAAATGAGCCCAAACTGAGTTGTTTATGCGCACCAGCCATTAATATAGGTAGAAGTGTAGTGAGGCCCGCATAACATGCCAATCAAATCGGTCTTTTGTAAAAACTTTTTATCATCATCTATCGTGTGCAACCACTGGGCCACCTCCAACCAGAAAACCTGCTATCACCTTAAAAGAGGCTGACAGCCCAGACAGGCTAAACGGAGCCTGTCTAAATTGCTGGCCAGCCTAACAATTGCATTGCTTCCCGATGCAGAGTAAAAAGTTCATGCAGCTACCCCTAGCCAAGGCGTCTTTTTTCTCACGACTTGCAGTCGAAAGAGCGATCTGAATGTGGAGCGGTAGGCGGCATCACGCCTGTAGCTGAATGCAGTGTGTCGGCAAATAGGATGCAGTATTATCGCGTCTTGAAGAGGATGTAAAACGCAAAAGTTAAAGAGTACTTTAAAATCTTATTGGCATATGTTTTTACACTCTTGGATATTATTTATATTTGCTAGTTATTCTTAGCAGCTTGGAACATATATAGCACATATGCGGAGCACAAATATTTAGGATCAAAATAGAAACATACGAATATGGCTTATACACAAGGCGTTCTACGATTCCTATGATACATATGGAATGTGCGTCAATAGTGGGCCAGATTCCCCAGAAGGGTTACTGGAAAGCACTAGACAGCGTAGTAGCGGTCACAAGTTAGACCCACATCTTACACATATACAAAAGCCGCTGGTCTTACAAAAGCCAATTTCGCAAATTATTTAGTTTATGAGACGCGCTAACTGGGAAATAAGTTAGATTGTGTCCGTTTCGTGTGATTATCCCTTTCCAAGTTCTTTTTCGTAGCTCCGATAACGTAGAGTTCACTGTGAACCTTCCTAAACACTCATATCAACAGCTGTCGGGGGATGAAGGAGAAGACGGAGTTGATCAACGACCAGTTGCAAATCTGCGAGAAGATGCGCGATTCAAATATGCGCAGGGGTGTCCGCGTTTAACACCTTTTTATAAATGCTGCTTTCACGTTATTTAGTTAAGCCGGGTTCGCGAAACTGCGATTATTCCATAGGACATCACTGTCGTATTTTTTATGCATCCATGCTGTTCCGTTAAATTTTCCAAAAGGAAACACCCAAAGGAATAATGACCACGACTTTGGAAACAGATGACAGACTGAGTCAAAGTCTACTATACTTCATAAATCGTATATTTTTTATGTAGCATATGAGATTGCATAAGCATGTCTGTGCCACTTATTGTCTATGTGATTTACGTTATCAATTTGTTTGCAATCAGCTAAGTATAAAAAAACATAAGACAGGCGATTCTCAAACCAGTGTTCAATTTCTGCTCTTCCATCACACACTGAATTAAAAAAAGCAGATCACCACGTTTATGCATTATTAATAATGATCTCAAATGCTCGAAGGGTCATTTTGTTTTTTCTGATCGACACTTATTGTTTGCCTTAGTCATTGCATCAATACAGTTATTAGTCGACCTGTTTTCTCCTGTACCTCTATTATATTCTTTACAATCAAACACGTGTAAGCCTGATTAAGCCAACGATATATGGGGAAGCTTGGACGAAATTAACTTGGATATAATTTTTAAGCCAGTTAAACTAAGTAAAATAAAGATTGCGAAAACCTTGTGATACAAACGTCATAAGGGGAAATGTGTAAGTTGTGTGTTTCATCGACAACTTACTTGTGATATCGCGTGCGGCACATTGCGGTAATGAACAGTATATTGTCCTTTCAGCTGACGTTCGCCCTGCAGCTGGATACGCAACTTCGCAATGTCAATTGGATGCACGGCAACTGTAGCCAGAACTGATGCCGATGACGCAATGATAATATCCACCATCGTCTTAACATAAATGTAGTGGGTGAGATAGTTATTGTAATTTTCGCATACCAGTTCACTGTTAGTGGACAAGGGCACAAAGTCTGCATGAGTAGACCCAGCAAAGTGAAGTTGCGCGGTTGTAAGTGACTAAGTAGGACTAAATCCAGACAAGCTCATACCAAACTGAGGCACAAGCTATCAAGGATTTCTGTCTGCACAAAGCACGTTACACGTATTGCAGGCGCAGGCATTGTAAGAGCAGAAACAGCTAACTAAACAATAATCAACACAACATCCTTAAAATCAAACGCATACAGAGCATAAACACTATTAGTAATTGCACCACAATACCATTCTTACCGGCTACCGAGACGACTATCTTAGTAATCGCCGTCGTTCGTAACCGTAGCGCTAAGGAAATAAGGAAGGTATTAAAGAAGGTGCACCGAGCGCTAGCTAAATGAGACTCGTCCAGGGCCTCAGAGCTGCTATGCTCGATTGCTAGGCGAGGCCGGCCGTTTGCAGTACGCTGTCGTTGATCGACACCATTAGTTTAGTTCCCCATTTAGCCTGTTCACGCAGGACTGGTAGTAGTTCCTTTAGAGCGAGAAGCTGATCACGAGAAGACCCTAAAAGCTCAGGGTTCAACTGTGTGCATTCACATCTACGGTCATGGCACGACAGGGCAGGCCACAACGCAGCAGTATTCATCTGTTGGATAGCTTAACTATGACTAGCCAGTTGGACGATCAGGAGAGGCCTCATGGTCAACCATGGTGACAGTCGGCGCGCTCTCTACAGAAACTCCCGTTAAGACTTCCTGTTTTAGTTAGATTCTCGTAATTTAACAATTCCAAGCGTTTGAAATACGAAAACATGGCCAATCGCATACGTTCGTTGAACGGAAATATGCTGGCATTGTACACATCTCCTATAGAGCCGTTAACGATATTCGGATGGAGAAAAAGGCTAACTTTGTCAAACGAACATTTACCCCGTGTGGTATTTTCAGTTTATAAAAATTACGAAAGTTCACCATTGCGTCCAAGTAAATCAATTTTGTATACCTAAATTAGGAATGTGAATAGGCACTGTAATAGCAATAGCAATAGACTACATCAAGTATAGGCTAGGTTAGGCAAGTATAGACCTATGTAGTAGATTTCAGTTCTTCCTTTATGACGATCAAAAAGTCTAATTAAGAGGCTGACCAGTGCCCAAACAGTAAAATCTTAGCGGTGTACGAACATATCAATCATCATATAACATCGTATGTAAATTTGTCATACATAATAGCAAAGTTCTCATCACAGAGCCCTTGTTGCCAGACTTAGACGCATTATGTGTTATCAGATGTAAAATTGCTATGGATTTACTTGTAGATACTTTTAGAAACTGTAAGTACTGACAAAAAGGTCTGGCCATTTTGTTGAACATAATAGACCAGAGTTTTGTCAGACCGAAAATTTTCCTATATTTTACACCCGCAAGGCATGGTTTATCAGTAAGAATCTAAAAAGATGTGTCTCCTCAGCATGTTTTTGAACAAGCTAAGCAAGACTTGACGCAGCCGAAACAACATTGCCAAACAAAATCATCGCGTTTAAGCAGCGTGTATTGTAATTTTACGTACGATATTGAAGTGATATTGATTTCGTTCTGCGCGACTGCTTTTGGAAATGCAGGACAATGGTGTTGTCTTTTCTCTCTTACTGATTTCCTCTCGGCTGAAGACATGTGCACTTAAATGTGGCCCTGAGGGGTTATTGACCAGATAGTGTTCTTCTATTTCCGGTTAATCAGGTTAGATGCATCAAAGTATTAATCCTGGGCTTGCTACATATTATTATTTATGTCATATTTTTCGAGCAAATGTATCCGTATGTTTTACAAAATAATTTTTAAATTTCTTATATGTGTCCTTTTAGAATATTAAATGCTGAATACGCCTAATTTATATATTTAGTAATTAATTTATTTCGCTAAAATTACGAGTGTCAGCATAAATCCGTCACATGCATCGTTATAGAAACGGATCTATCATTAGTGAAGCGACGTTTGGAACTAATGGCGACATAAATAATTGCACAAAGTTATTTATTTGGTGTTGGTCATGTAAGCTAAATAAATCAAATTCCAAAAGACAAATGCTGATAATAGTTAACAGAACGAAGTATATCCGTTTGATCCTCGAAACCGGTATTCATAATTTGATCGATGTAACTTTTATCACACTAGAGCTGCTGAAAATAACATTTAGCGCTTTAGCATGACGACAATTACGCGTTTTACAGGACTTGTTGGACTGAGTGATATTTCATTCTCAATAGTTTAAAATGTGTACAATATAGGTGATTAATAAATGATGATACTACTTTAGGCCATGCAAGAAACCAGGTTAAAAGGCCTAAGTGCCCTGAGATTAAATCACCGCTGGCAGATTAATCTTCGATGCTCATTCGCTCGAAGAAATCACTTCATGCAGATCACTTGCATTGCGGTCGAATCGACGCTGAACTAAGCTCACCAAATTTTAGCTTGGACTCTAATTGAGTAAATTTCATATCCGATGGCCGAATCAAATTCTCAATGCCTGAGGCATTTGTATTTGAAGACCAAAGATAAACAATACTTAGTGAAGAATCAAATACCTAGACACTACACATCAAACGGATAGGTCAATTGAAAAATAATCGTTCTGTTTTATATCTAAGAGGAAGGGGTAGAATTATGCTATTACTGGAAAATGTTCTTCATCCTTACGCCGAAGGTGATGGGAGTTACTCATTGGTTACTGGTTATTTGAGACGGATAGATTACGAAATCTTTTGCTCAACAAGGATAATAATCCAGGATGACAAGTGAAATTCTGGTAGCATACCTTCCAGCTCTCTAAGGTTGCCCGTAGTTTATCTAAAAGTGCCGTTAGTTACTATTTATAATACAATAAGCCTCTAACCGGTGCCCTGATTCAGACGACACTGAAGATTTATATTCAGACGCTTTAATATCATTTCACTTAGCCTCCCATTTGAGTCAACAAGTAATTCACACTGAAATATATCTCCAAACAAAGGCGCTACTACCATTCATTTTTGACCCCGTTTCCTACCTTCATTCACTCATTTCATCTATCAGCCACCCGCTATTTCTGGTTGCCCACATTGTTTAATCAGACTCGCTTTTCTTCTAGTCGACCCTCCACGTCCTTCCTATTCCTTCAACCTGCACCCTCCCGACACAAATGCCTCGCTTTCTTAGACCTTTTTTCGGGCCTCCTCGATATCGACAAAACAGGCCGGCCCGGTTTAATGTTCAGCCGTCCGTCGGCCGCATCTTGTTACCCTGTAACTCTGTCGTTTGCCTTGTAAAGATGCCTTGTAACTATGGGCATTAGTAAGTGCCCTCACGATAGTCAAGGCTTCACCGTCTTCTCGACACCTTACGATGCCCATTCTGCCTTCAGCGGCTTACGCATGCCACTGCTCCGCTGCTTTGCTACGTCTGCCCTAAATCGTTCCGTTTCGTTACGGTTCTCGTCAGGCCTAGATTAGTATGATACTGTTTTCCCTAACCTTTTCATCTTGCGCCATGCACTATGATGTCTATACTATCCACTCGGCACGCCCGACTAACTCGCTATGTTATACGTAGGTCCTCCGGCTTCTCCTCGTTCGTCTTCATTTTTCCTCACGAAAAGCTTGAAATTCAAAGTGCATGCAAGAGTCGCCCATGCGGTCAGCAAAGGGAACAAGGTGTGTACAATATTGTTGGGTAGAGAAATCCGAGATGAATCAATAGGAGACGCCGGAACGCTCGGTACTGGTTACGGGTGGCTGCGTCGGTGGAAGATACGTTTTTTACAGGTACCGGCGATAATGACGTGCGTTCATAGTCTTGATTATGCGGTCATATTTTTCTTTAAAGTTGAGATCTTTAGCGATGTAAACTGCCGTTTGATGAACGCATGCACCCATACAGTCTACTGTGCCCATGCACACCAACGTACATGATCGAGGACACGATCAAAAAGATATACAACCAAATCCACATTGCTAGGGCGAACGACCTTGTTTTCAAAATTATTCTCTTGGAAACGTGACGGTTATTATCCTTGCGACCACGAATAGTTATATTTTACTAGTTAGATAGGATCACAGCGGCGCGATCAAATGTGATCTACCATTTCAGCAAAATCAACGAGAATCGCGTAGTAGCTAGCAGGTAATGGACAGTGGAAAATCGCTGACTGGACAAGCAAATTGGAATGGTATATCTAACTTGGGTTTATCGAGGTAACGTTGGCGTGTTCTACCATGGAGCTTCACTTAACGTTGATACCGTAGTGATTCGTAAAAATGAAACACATCGTTTAATTCACCGGAGACCTTCCTTGCTACATCATAGTTCAAGGAAATACTTACCATACCTGTTACTTTATCGTAATACTATATACTAAAATGCGAAGTTTACTTCTAAATATGGAATTGAAAACTAACATGTCACAATGGTATACATGAAAAAATTGAGCGATAGAAATCAAGTCACACCGTTTCCCGTCAAAACGTTTACCAGCATCACTGTGAAGCATCTCTGGGGCATCTGATTATGACTGAGACCAGTGGTTACACTGAAGTTGGACATCCTTTGAGTTGTAGGCAATTCTGCGTACGTTTATTCGTCAACCCATGGCACAGCCCTGTGCCCCTGTTTACTTCAAACCCATTCGTAGGCTGTATACGGACTTTCGTCTTTCCGCTTGCACTACTTTCCTCCTTATCTCTGGGTCCCTCTCCATCTTCCATCTATTTCCTAATCAGCCGGAAAGTTAAGCCGTCGTCCTGCACAAATGTGGAATCATAAAATCTTCAAGCCTTAGCATAATCAACTTTTCACTGCTTCCCCAAGGTTTGCCAGCAAAACATGTGCCTTTTCTCTAATTTTCATCCGTACTCATCTTCCACCAGCGACTCTTACAGAGTGCACGTACGGTCTGAGCCAAGCAAAGCAACTTTTTTCATTTGTGTTAAAAACCAAACAACTAGCTCACTAGTGGACAGATAGACGTTGGAAAAGAAAAAGTCAGTACGCGCATAAAAATACGATACAGCCGGATACAAGCTGAACAGGCTGAGGACATCTGTAAAGCGATGTAGATTGCTTTTATCGCATCGTACGCGGGCTAGTAACTTCAATACGTTTTTGGATGGATTTTGGATCTTCTGCTTAAAGGCCCAGTTTGCATCAATTTGCGAGCGAATCCTCTGAGAAGGTTCTTTTACTTCCAGTCTCAAATAAACTTTCCTGTATTATGCGTCAGCCTGCCTCCCGTTGCGGCCATTTTCTCTTCGTTCTTGCCTTGGTTCCAGATCCGGAAATGTTTTTGTTTATTGCATGAGTCACTGAAAAGCTGTATTAGGCATTCGGATCCACACTTTGGTAAAATGGTTTGAAATATTCTATTGACCTTTCTATGCCAGCAATAATAATATAGTATAATAATGTATGTTACTGTTGTCAATTTAAACTTTACTTTGTAGCCTTTCACTAAAGATAAAAGCATGTATATGACAAACACTTGATTTTGTTTCAACCGCAACCTTGTAGACAATATGGCCGCATGATTTTCTTAATACTACAACTTCCTACTAATATGAGATTTGTTCGAGAGAATTGTTTTATTATTATTTAGTGTCTGTAATGCAGAACCGAGCAGTGCAAACCTGTACTAGACAGTAAAACCAAGCGGACGTATATGTTTATAAAGTTATCAAAAAATTGTGATTTCATAAATATCTTTAGATTAGTTCTGTCCTTATGCTAAAACGATGGCACAAGTATTTATTATCTTACGTACATAATTAAATATATGAATAAATTTAAACGTATAGGCCCTGCACAGCGAACAATGCACAAAAGGCCGCGTGAACAGTGCAAATTTTGCGCCAAGCTTATACATTTTCTGCAAAAACACGCAACATAAAAATAAAAAAACTGCAATATTCAAGAAATGGTACATGACATAAGCCTCATACGAATCATATTATCATAAATAATCCACAGAGTACTGCTAAGGATACAACTAAATAATAACTTACTCCAGTAAAAACTGGTTTAATCTCTGCTGAAATCCTAGCCATTCAAAATATTCGAGTCAAGTTCCATTGCCGCCTCCTCTGTTCTGCACCAATTGTGTGTCATCTAATATGGTCGCCTTTGCCGCCTTCACTACGGCTCTGCCTCGTTCTAAACGGCGGCCTCTGAGCTATCAATGGCGTCGATGATACTACTACCGAAAGCGTTATTTATTTTCCAGTTGTTCTTGCAGTTGTTTCTACTTCTACAACACCTAGCAGCGAGTCTTCTAGCCAAGTGGGTCTCTCTTTCTTTCCTTTGGTCCAAGCATGCAAATATGCTAATTCATTATTAGTAAAACTGGAGTATACACCATACGGCTGATTGCCCGCCTACGGCCACGATGACGGCTGAAAGAGTCCTAACGGACGCTTGTCAGGCGAAGCTCCCTATATATCGGTCGTTCACTCGTCTCTGCTGCTCACTGTTCACCGCTAGTGAGCCCGGTAATGGAAGCAATAGAGGAGGCTGAGCTTGTTCGCCCCCTCCGACGACTAGTCAGCTTGCCGAGATGGTGTCGCTTGGTTGTAGTCGTCCCTTTACGTCAACATTGCCAGGCAGCATCAACAAGAGGCGCTCAACAGAGAGGGCGCTAAGGAAATCAACCCCCGGAAGATCGAGCGATGGTGGGCGCATAGCTTGGTGGGATTCAAGACGGCTGTGAGGAGAAAAATATTCTTCTACTTCTTGGCCACCGCTTTCCCCTTTTTTTTTACAGAGCCATAGCTACTTTTCCGTTTCTCCTTATATGCCAGCTGCTCCTTCCTCTTCTTCTTCCTTTAGCTTCATCTTTGCATTCTTGGCTTCACCGCTTCGCTCATTAACGCCACTGTTGAGCCCCTACATATATGCGCGTTTTTAGGAGATAACTGAAGAAACGAACCCTGCCATGCCTGCATGCAGTGAGTCTCTGCATGGAACTTTTCCATAGCAGTAAGTTGCTACCAACAACGGCCAACCAAACGGCCGCTGTAAGAACAACCGCCGAGTACGCCTTCTGATACTGCGATTGGTTGCCGCTTGGATGGGAGCTTGGATGGGCACGATCATAGCTTGTGGGTGGTGGAGATGACGTGTAGTGCAGAGGAAGCAGCAGCTGTAACAACCATCGAAGCTATAGGGACTGCGGATGGCTGGTATGGATAAAAACGCGCGCGAAACACGTACAGGTGCGGCGAGCGGCACCTCGCTGCGTTACCCCGCCATCTACTATGGCGCTTGGAACGGCATACAACCTCGAGAATAGGTAAAAGTGAATATAACGCATAGAAATGTCTCTAGAAATAAGGTATCCCATTTTTGAACCGTTCCTAACACATTTTTCACTTTTGATAGTCCTCGTAGGCCGAATGGCCGCACTGCACCCCATGATAAGGGTTCTACAAAAAATTATAATTAAAACTATGATGTCGCACTTCTGTGAGTTTGAGCACAAGGAAATGTGTACCTGTATCCTGTGCCTCTGGATACCCTGAGTACCCTGTGAATAAAAATGTATTTTATGAGAGCCTACCTTACTGTATTTCTACTGTCGGCTGATGTGGTAGTGAGAATGGTCATGGGAGATGTGATTGCATTCGTTAAAGTAGCCACTGAATACGTTGAGCGACGAAAGCGATCGGACGGTGAAATAGTCGGCGAAAAACTAAAGGATATGTGATTTGTTAATATTATAGACACCTGAGATTTCCGGAATAAATACAGTCTCACAGTGAAAACCGTTACTGGGATTTATGAGGCTTAATAGATTGTGTTAGGTTGGTCAGATCACAGTAAGGAAGCATACACTTAACTTAAATGGTGCAACCCTGAACCCTGCGACAACGATTCATAAAATTCCTTTATCATGGCTGACTAGAACAGGTTAAAGAACTAACGGGCGCTACCTTAATTACGCTAGTACTAAAATGCGACCATCGAGCTATATAGCCAAAAATATTTCAATAATCCATGTTCAGTTGAGTCGGGATCTGCCGGAAGAACAAACTGTAACAGTTGCATTAGATGTTTATGTGTGCTTCCTCGACCAATAGATACCTTTTATCGGGAGTGTTGAGGCTTCCTTCTATACATTAAACAAAATTATTATTTTTTAGAGCTTACCATCAGCCAACATTTAACGCCCACGGACCCCATACAAAGGTAAATTGGCAACCGTGGGGATCGAGCCCGTGCACCTACGTGTCTTCTCCAGTCGCAAGGCGCATACGATTGCACCAAGCCATCGAGCTCGGCTGCCTGAGAACACCTAATGGACTGTACTGGCACGATGATATTGGAAAGAATAAGACGAGAATGCAGGAGGCAAAATATAGAGGCATAAGGGAGAGAGAGGTGAAAAAATCGAACGGGACGCAAGCTTAGAGGAAGGTTTTCATTGTGGAACAAAGAAAAGGCCGCAAAGAGTAAAAATAAAATACATCCCTTTGCGGTCTCCTTTTTGGAAGTGAAACGGAAGACGAGGTTCTTTTCGCTCGGCTGTTACACTACCCTGCGCAAATGTGTAGATGTGTGTGGGCGTTTGCGTGCTTATCACGTGAATAACGGCCGCTTTTCCAACATCTTTTCTTTTGCTGCTCATCGTTCTCCTCAGACCTCCTCGTTTGATGATATCTGACTGACAGCTATAAGCTAACGCCTAGCTCGCATCCTCCTCGTTTGCCCTCCTTCGGATCAATTAGTTGTTTTGAGCAATAGTTATGACTCTCATCAAGACGCGAGGCGTACCCTTCTGATTGTCCTGCTGATGCTTTAGTGTACGGTACAGCGGGATGTAATGCCCAAACTATGGGTATCTGTGCAGATGCTTGTGAAATAGACGAAGCCTGAAAAGGGTAAGAGCATCGCACAAGTTGATTCCTTCCCCAAAAATCCGTCAAAATTATTTGACTTTGACCAGCTTAGCCGTCTGGCCAGAGTCAGCTGACCTCACACAGCTGATATTGGCAAGACGTAGAGATGATTTTGTGAGCTAAGCTGGCTTGGCTTCCTTGTAGCGGCAGCACGTAAACAAGTATTGCCGCTCCGTCTGTCGACGACTGTACTGACAGCTTGCCTGAAGGTTCTGCCTGACCTCGCGCTTACAACAGCTGTTTCATCTCTAACGCGGCGGCACACATACATACAACACATACACACACAGTCGCAGTAAAGAACTCAGTTGCATGGAGAAGGGACACGTCCACATACACCACCGAACCAGACTGAACCGCTGCCACGACCGTCAACTCACCCTATTTTCCGCTCCGTATTTCTATGGGAGCGCGCTTGCAGCTTATTAGAACGAGGATTATTAGCAAACTCGAGCTTTATCGCTAAAGAAGAGATACAAGTGTACATGGAAAGGAACAAGAAGAGCATTCATACGAGTCGAAAGAAAATCCGTGCTCATATAATTAATAAATGTGTAGTTTTATACCCTTCAGATTTATATTTAGAAAGGAATTAGAAAAATGCTAACGAACATTTTTTGCATCTAATCCGTAATCTTTACGGAATACCCGGAACACCATTATAAGATAATAATAAGCTTGTGTAAAGATATCGCTTTCTAAATGTTATTTCTAAATGTGAGGATTTCTACGGACTGGAGGTATTTGGATGAACTATACGTTCAGGAGGGCATTCTAAACTATCGGACGAAGTTGCCCCTTTGTTGTCTATAAGTTTATGTGAATATTCACATCTGGAGCCCTCCTGTGATTTTAAAAGAAGGCTAAGGCGACCGAGACCTTAAGAAAAATGCGTGTCAAGCTGCATTGATGATCATTTTATAGTTGTACCAAAAAGATATGAAGCAATGAGTACTTCAGGTCAACTTGCAAATATTCGATTTTGTAAGTAACTGCAACTGTAAAAAATTTTGACTTCATTTGTTCAGGTTCATATATATGTCTACACAAAATTAGCCTTCGTTATCTTTTTTAAAAGAGACGCTTAATTCTGTACAGTTTGGAATGCGTCATAAATTCTAATATATGCACCAGCTTTCTTATCGACTGTTGATGTTTTTTAAAGAAATATGTTCATAGAGAAAAACATTTTGTGCAAACCAAGAAGCCCTCAGTCTAGGCACATATAAATTCCGCTTTTGAGGTGCTGAACTTAGATCTACTAGATAAGATTGGACTTTATTAGGGAATCGTTCGGTGGCGGCCTCCAGGGAGATGAGTTGGTGAGTGGATAAAGCTTCATAATACTATATCAATTTGAGCGTCATTAGCCGAACAGAAATGTTATCCTGCTGAGTCAATTTGCTCCCGAACAAACTCAACTATTGATGTACTTGGTTGCAATGTTCCTGAGTGCTAGGCGATGATTTCGCTTCACATTTTGCTGATAGATGCGATAGCATTTTGGGTGAAACTGTGCTCAATGTTTATTTATCTAAAGCTTCCACGCATGGTCAATAGTCTACGAAACGATTCACGTCAAGCGAACTTCCGGGGTGTTAATTGTCTGCTGTAGCCGAAGCTCTAATCACATGTGACTTCATTTGACTACAATAATTAATATAATTTTTTCTTTTCGGGGCGTACAAGAAAGACTCGACAATAAACTTCCAACATAACTGCAATAAAAACAGCTCATGCATGGAAGCATTAAAAACAGTGGTAAAACGTAGAGACGTTTTCACTTGCAATACCATCATCAAATAGAAACGCAACCGCCGTAGCATTTCGACGTATGACAGGTTCCGAATTACTGCGATACTGTCATTTTATTGCGACATGGAATTGGAACGAGGCTTAGGATTAATAAAGAATACATATGCCGTGGAATGAAGAGACCTCTGGGAAGTTTATTGTCTATTTTATTTTTAGTTAAATACGCATACAAGCCGCAAAAACTGAATCTTATTATCTTATGACTCACCTATTTCTACACTAGTAATTTGTGATTAATTTTCGTTGAAATCTCCGTTGCCGTTCAAAAGTAGTGGCGCGATACGAAATTTACCTAGATTTGAAGTGTATGGAAATCCACCATAACCGCGCATGTGCCGTTGTCAAAGGATAATAGATCATTTTCATTGAATGTTTTGGCCAATAAGCTCCTCCATAATTGCACTTAATATAATGCTACTTTCAAATCTGCCGAGGGTGCCTAAATACGTTGAAGAAGAGATTTGTGCTATTTTTAGGCTTGAGGACGCGTTATTTCCTTAAAACCCAACTTTATCAAAGAACATCTTAAACCACATTTAGCTCTCTTGAGAAACTCAAACGCCATATTGAGTCACGCTAGCTCCGTAGTGAACGTACAAGGATTACTTTATAATTAACTTTATGGCGACTGTCCTCTTTCTCCATACGGTTAGAGAAATGTACGCCTAGGTTGTATATATACAACATTTGCGAAATTATTATCAAGCTATAATCAATACACGAAAAATATGTTTGATTTTTAAAAGTGTCAATTTTTAGAACACGAAGAGGTCCGTATGCGAATTGATTCACTGGCATTAAGTTAGTAATGATCTTGGATAAATGATTTCTAGGATAATGTCGACTTACCCTTGACCTATAGTAATAACAACTCCTTGATCTATAATAGCCACTTTTTAGCACCGGCTGTGTGTCCTCTACTTATTTTCTAATAAACCCCGCATGGCCTTTTCACAGACGTTTGCCTGTTGAGTAGCACGCGGTTTATGGGGCGACAGCTTTTATTGACACGTAAACAGCGTGCATATATAAATACGCCTCTTTTCGCCCTTTCTGGCCCCCATCTCCGCTGCTTGCGAAGGGCATGAGTGCTGCTGTGTATGGTCTCTTAGCAGTTCGGCAATCTTACTTTTACAGTGCTTCGGGCGTCTTTCAGAGTCTGGCAGGCCCGCTAGCCGGTTTAGTCGATAGGCTGTGGCAAGCAGCTACGATCGTCAGCATCCCCAGCCGCCATTGCATATGGTAACGTTGGATCATATTCCGTAAAAAACGGCTACGCTAGCCCAAATATCAAAAATTTCTTCAATCATATATTAAGGTAACTTCTACACCCGTTTACTGTACTATTCTAACTTTCATTTCCAATTTTGCTGATTTATAAGGTTTGCTGGGTGTGGGTTCACACTGAAGTGCAAGGTTCTTCCCCATTGAATATCATTTCCAGACCAGGTGTTTCGTATAAAACTAACTTAAAAGGATTAAGTCTTAATACTGACGTGTTATCTAACAAACTACGTCCCTTTGTGGGGTAAAAGTTTCTCTTTTAAAATATTCCTGAAGATTATAAAATCAGTGAGTTCATCAATTTAATTTTAAAATGTTGTAGTTTTGATACAAATTTTATATTGGCAATAGCTTTGGTCTTGACTAACTATACTATTCGGTTACATATCCATCGAATATTGAAATGTCTTTTAAAATACGTGACTTGAGAATTACTCTTTATCTTCTACCCTCTTCTACCCCTATTCTACAGATTTTATGGCAAATGATGTGTGGTGCCGAGTAGGTTCAATCATCGATCGTATTAAGCCTGACGACAGTTTTACATAAAACTATGTATATGCATGACAGCATCTTGTTGTTGTATAAACAATTCACGTACCTTCGGATATATTATATACTATGGCGTTATCTCAAACAAAATAGGTAACAACTGCTGTACTTCTAATGGAATGACCATTTCGGAACGTTACATAACTATATACAAACGAGTGAAAGTTAATTTAACAAGTGTTTTGTGCCTGGCATTATATTCAGCGTTTGTCACAAAAATACCCGTGCCTGGTGTGCAAACTTTAAACCGTACCATATCCAGTGGGTACTATGGCCTGCGAGGTGTGTACCGGTTGTACCCCGTCAACAGATCCAAACATAGCTGAATGGGAAAAGAAGAAGGTCAGTTTGGAAGAATGGTCTCAGAGAATTGAAGAACATGGCCTAACGGCCCATCATCACGAAATGACTTTGATACGAAAAGACGAACAACATCTGTAAGCCCTCTTACCCACCTTCTCCGAGCTAGCCTAGGCATTACTAGCTCTGTTTCAGTTTCGAGTTTTTACTGCGAAGGTTTTTTCATACGCCCCGTACGAAAAAACCGGAATTATGCCCTTGTTGTCATTTATAATCTTCAATGGGTTGTGTAATCAAACACTGACTTATAATGTCGGCCTGTCATATCAAAAATAAATTTACGATGTAATATCAGTTTGGAGTTCTATCAGCGGAAAACGCAACTGCGTTGTTGGTTTGGGATTATAACGGCACCATGGCAGTTTCGTATGTCGTCGCTGTACTGTGATGCAGCAGTGCACATGTAGTACATACAGATATATATGTAAATATATAATAGAATATGTTTCCAAGTGAGGAGGTGAGTGTATAAACTGTGGCATCACTTGAAGACCAATTATATATATATATATGTATTACACCCAACCGTCTTTTCGATTGGCGTTCCACAAATTTTTTTCAGTTATAAGGGCACGCACCCCGTGAGAATAAACTGTGTATGCGTTCCGTCTTAGCTACTTTAGTAGATGTAACACCCTTATCGCATCGCAGCCTTATCCTTAGCCTGTGATGATTCAGGATGTTTTATTCGAGTTCAACCATGTTTCCGTTCCATAATGAATATGGTCAACCCGTGTCATACACGATTGGATTAATTTTTTTAATCGTGCGCTAGTAGAGGCTGCTGAAGTTGTTAAAAAGGTAAATTACGGTGAAAAAAATTTTCTTCATGTGATTGTGCCGAGATCATGTGGCAATCAAGTCGGAGTAGAGCGACAAACTTGAGCCGTTGGTGCGCGCAAGTAGTTGCTTTAAATTTTAAGTATTTAGATATTTTCCTTTTGATGATGTAAATTAGCTGAAGCAACCAAACGCTTAAAAGAAGCGTATAGAGCATAACTACAGAGCGCCGTTACTTCCAGCCTTGTCGCAAGCAGAAAAGTGTCTCTCTTTACGAGACCCCAAAGGAGAACGACAGTACTTCCTCCAGTTTTTTCTACCATTGAAGTTATTTGACGTTGCTGTTGTGCAAAGCCAGCAACATGCCTCATAATAATGCCATCCGCTGAGCGATGGGTCTCTACAGGTGTATCCAAGACGTGGCGAGGAGGAGCTGCTGACAGAAGCGTGCGCTCGAGGCATGAGAAGGTGCCCGATAGATTGCCTGTTGTGTTAACGCGGCTTGCTGACACGGCGCAGGCAATCAGTCTGGTCAGACGGCGTCTTGGCCTTGCAAACTCACATACACAACAGCCGGAGGCTTCAGGCCGTGCAAGCGAGAATAAGACCACGGCAACGAAGTATGTTCGCAGGAGGTGGCGGTCTTGCGGAGACAGCTCGCAACATTCGTTCATCATCGGGCTGACTCAATAAGACCCGTTCGTTCTGGCTCTTTCATAACTTGGCCACATCGCCCTCCTGGGTGGTGCGTCTGGCAAATACATATTCAACGTGTGATCTGTTGTCGCGTTCGCATCGAACGATCAATTTTTGTACTAATTTAACTTCAATCGCCTTTCTTACACATAATATGTGTGCAATTTATGAATATCCAGGTGTACACCGGTTGAAACAGGAAGTAAACGCAACTATGTGCTGGTCAGGAAAACATTTCCAATAATAAAGATTGAACAAGAATTGAACAAAAATTTAACAAGATTCTTACTAGCCGCTTTTTATCAGAAATGTGAGAGAATGGCTCTGATGCGCAAAATATCTGGTCTGATATGAATTTACAAAATTAGATCCTAGACTTACATATATATATATATATATATATATATATATATATATA
>MNPL01009808.1:0-12306 GCA_002081605.1 Tropilaelaps mercedesae | reverse complement strand
ATATATACATATATATATATATATATATATATATATATATATATACCATGATAAGTACAGTCAAGCGTGAGTTATGACGAACTGCGCGACATGGCATGAAATAATAGGTAAACTATTTGTAATGAATATCCAACGAGTCAGCCGTTGGGTTTTCTATCGACTGAACATTAGAATATGATCGGTCACTTGAAGCTGAAATCTTCACTTTGTAGTGGACTGACGCTTCGTAGATCCACTTAAGTGTCGAACTCGATGGCTTGGTGCATTCGTGTGCGCCCTGCGATCGGAGGAGACACGCAGGTGCACGGGTTCGATCTCTGCCGTTGCACATTTACATTTATATGGAGTCCGTCTTACGAAGTAATGCAGAAAGGGTTACCGTGCACGTTAAATGTTGGCTGGTAATCAGCGCTAAAAATATTATTAGATCCACCTAAATGGCAGCTAGACAACGAATGCCATAAGCAATTTGCTATAAGCATTGTTGCGTAACTACTTTCCTAATAGTTGATGATATCGAAGCTGAGCGAATCCTGTAGGTTTCCGATACAACAGGATTGAGTTTGTTTGAACCACCTTGGCAGCTTGTAAACCGCATGCTCATTTGTGCTAGGATATCATATAATACTCAATACGTTTTTTGCAACGCTTAAACACGGATCATCCACAACATACAGCTGGAGTCGCATCACTGGATCACGTCGCTGAGCATATATACGAGTATTATCAGGCCTGCGACCAGCCAATTGTTCATACACTTGTTATGTGCACTAAAACAAGGTATTCCCTACAAAGACTGTTAATAATTCTCGAAGGTAGTTTTATGAACTTTTTTTAAAAATCATTTTATTCAAAATATCAATATTTCTTGATACCCATTTGAAAAGCTCATTTTCTACCGAAAATGTGTTCCTGCAAGGAAACCTTAAATATCTGCGTATTTTCGCAAAAGTAATAAACGTGACGCTATTCTAAAAAACAAATAAACTGTGCAAGATTTGTTGGTGGTTTCCACTGATTCTGTAGCCATCGCGCAGTCTACATTGCCTCTGTCGATCTCGTTGGCTTGGCGCATTTGCGTGCGCCTTGCGACCGGAGGAGACATGTAGGAAGGAGAAGACATGCGGAAAACACCGTGGATGTTAAGTGTTGGCCGATCAACGAGATTCATGCCACAAAAGACATCGAAAGTCGTCACAAGATATTGGCTGTAGATGTACATCCTGCTCGAGATTCACCCGAGACAAAGGTTACACTGATCTGGGCAATCGTTCACCGATATTGTATGTGCAACCAACAAAAAGGCTAGAACCTTTTTAAAGCCAGTGTGCTTGAGGTAATGGGGTTTTCGGCCAAAGCGCGACGGAAACGGATTCAAACATGAAATTCGGTCGGAATTTGGAAGTTATATTAAAGCCAAAGGGCAAGAAATAATAAGAATTCGATAGATTTATCTCGATCGTTAGATCGTAGGTCCGATACATGTGAGACTTTGTTGTACCCGTCTTGCCATTTATTCGAACCCTGCGTTTAAGGAGTACATAGTGCTTACGTCGAGCTGGTGTACAGCAACACGCATGGCTTCAGTGACACTTTCCAAGAAAGTAGGCTAACCGCCGTTTTATATTAGAGGACAAATTATGCAAAAACCGTTTAAACTCTGATATCTGTAGTTAATACAAGTTAGTAAGTGAGATAAGTTAGCAAAGTTGTATTGTGAGCTCTATATATATATATATATATATATATACGAAAACACGGAAAAACAACTTGAAACGTTATTAATTCTTTTCGTGTTCGGTTATTCTGGGACAGTTTTCAACTTGCGACTCGGCCCGACTGCAACCCATATATAAATGCTGACGTAATGTTTATTTGATTAAGCTCTTATCAATCTTTGCTTCTATTGTCATTATTTTGAGGCTTATACTAAGTTTTTGAAAAGGGTACGGTGATAGATACCTTACTAAAGGCGGGCAGTATTTCGTCTATTTGACTCTACATTTTATAAAGCTCTTCATCAAAACAGGATTTAAGTAGCTTGTATTTTTCAGCTGCGTACCAACTACAAGATTGTTCGACACACTCCACGGAAATCCCTTTTAGAGTTTGTGTTCAAAACTTGTCACATTAATTAACCATTTTTTATTGTCGTCTTCAAACGTTTTTTCTTGTCATATGCAAGCAATGTTGAAATGTTAATGACTTATCTCATTATAATTTGAGTTTTACTGTTTAAGTTCCCCACCCCAGTAAAAGAGGCGATTTAGTGATCTTTTCTCTCTGCAGGCACGCTAATTATGTTATAAGACTAGTCGAACCGAACGCAATACCTACAGCATGAATTTCTTATTTTTGAGCACTGCTTGAGATCTCTAGGGGACCTTTGTTATTCCTGACAAATTTATGCCAGAGAGAATCTGGTGGTGCAATAATAGGTTTCGAATGACAAACGATAAAGAACGCTGTGAACAACGACCAGAAGCGTACTCTTTCTGACCAGACAATAGTTTATATCAATGGCTTTAGTTAGATACAATGCACCAATATCAACTACGAGTCTTTTGGGTGATGCCTGTGAAGTATGAAAACTGCCAGTGAGCAAAATGAGATCATAAAGACATAGCTTGGCACACGAAATCACGTAAAACGTTCACGCTCAGCATACCTGGTAAATGAAGTTGTTTCATTGTAACATGTCCTAACGAAGCCTCATTGGTTTCTCGGGACATCACATAGCTTATATATTACGGAATAATGTCAATTTTAGATTGTTATGTTATATATATGTTATATATCTGCTATAGATACCCTTGTAAAGTAATAATTTTTTAGCAATACACTTTACGATGAAAACATTCATGGATGAAAGAAATGACGGAAAGATAAGTACACTGGCATATTGCCGCCATCATAGATAACGGTATATTTTGAATCGGCATTTTACCATGGCTAACATTTGCCGTGTAGTGTCGAGATGGTATAAGAAATGTTTAAATAAAAAATGGGGTCTTCGAAAAATGTTCAAATATAATTTTGTTGTTTAATTTACCTTCGGGAAACGAAAATGGATTATCTTTGCAAAAACAGGTCCATTAATGAAAACGGAGAAACCGTTTGGCATGATGCTTCTCCTTACCGACACCTCGGGACATCTGTGAACGATTGACTGACTGCATAATTGATGGCGAAATCGTATAATGCTCTGAACTTCTTGTGCATATTTTTGCAATTCCAATGAAACGAAAATCGGGAAATTGCGTGGAAGATGTATCTGCACAGTCATCTACACATGCTAACGTTTGGACCTAAACATAAAAAACGTGAAAATGAACAAAAACGGGATTAGTGTGGGTTTAAAGTAGTTTCGCTAAAAATGCATCTTCATGAACTGGGCAGCCTATATTTATAAAAACTGTAACGTAGGTTTGCAAGTTTTTGGGATGGATGACTTCTAACAAAAATGAAAGTATATTGCTGTCCAATAACGTGAATGTTAAGTCCAATTATAGTAGAATTGTACCTCTATCATAAATACTGTCTTAATGACACAGCTTTCTCTAGTCTATTTTTGCAATAATTAATTTCCGTCTATATTGGCTACCTAGAATAAAAATGAACGTTATTATGATTTTTAAAACAGACATAAAAGCATTGTACTAACTGTAGATCCATCAATGAACGACTATATGAGTATGGATCTGCCCCAAAGCGAACGTAGCTGTAAAATATCGATCCTGTGGTATCGATATCCCTACAGCTTCGAGCTAGAAGCACTGTTTAACTCACATTGCTATGGTAAGCAACATCTCATAACGGACTTGCATGACCTCCCGCTGATTTCACGCATTTAGTATGGGTGGGGTCATCTAGGTAAGTGTTGCCTAGGCTCTTATGCAGAGCAGCACATTCATTACTGTCACTCGGCTCAGATTCTCAGTCGACCGAACACCGAGGTACGGGTATAATTAACTCTAATTGTTGTCGCGTAGTCAGTCCATAACGCTCGATATTACAGATACAAACTGAAAACTGTATCAGTCGGGTTCGACTCTAAGAAGTGAAACGGTGCTCGCTATCAACGACCCATATGCCAACAGGAGTAGATTATGTTTGCCCGTGGTGTTTGGTTTGTCTTGACCGTTGCTAATTGCATTAACTAGACGTGAACGGCTGTGTCGTAAGGTGCCTCAAAAGGACCGAATTTGGAAAATGCGTCAGGACCTCGTGTGTGCCATAGTGGCAGGATGGGCTGTGCATTTTCTTCCAAGAACGACATATGGAGAGCTATGTTCAGAACGCCGGCCTAACGACGCTCATGGAGTGATGAGCTGTATTTTGAATCGCAACGAACCGATTACCATTTTACCCCGTCTGGACAACCCTCTTCGGGTATTAGATTTGTACTCACATTGCGTTCATTCTTTGCGAGATCCGCTTTTTCTCTAGATTGCAGAAATGGGCAAATGGGTCCGTCAGTTCTCAAGTCAATCATTCAGAAATTGAGGAAAAAGTCACCATTTGGTAAATTGTGTCCCGTAATAGTCAATTAGACAGATCTGGCAGCGATATAATTCATGAATGTACTGTGCACGTATATAATAAATCAAAGCGATATATATTTGTGATATAAACTGTGTTCTTGATAGTTTGCCAAGACATTATTTATAGATATAAAAAAAAGGTCAGGTAAAAATGTTTAGTCATAGCTGTTGTTATTGCTCGTCGAAAAAGGGCTTTTTTTCTGAAGTCTAGACAGAAAAATTTATTGTTTTCTGACAGTGCATTTTGCTGCAATGTGGAAGCTCGCTCTAGAGGTATTATTTTTCCTTTTAATCTTCACAATTCGTCATCTGGATGTTTTAAGGACTAACTGTGACTGAAAGGTGACGGAATATAAACGTGTCCCAGGGCATCCTTTTTTGAAATACAATCCCGGAGCATTACGACTTTCTCACGAGTAGCTGATGTACGCCGCAATTTTGCTTCTTTATATCGCCTCTCCATGTACCTAAAATTTAAGACATACTCGACTGATCTTGGTCTAGTACAACGAGTAGACTAGGCTAGGTAATTTCTGTCTAGATTTGAACTCGGTTTATGACTCCCATGAGAATTCAACATAATTTGGAGTTTAAGTACGAATGAATCGAAGCTTGCCGAAGAAGGAGTGCCTAAAAATGGTATCTTTCATTACACAAATTATCTTTAACAACACGTTGAACATTTTGATTGATATTTGCTGTTTGAGAAATTCTGGAAGAGGATTCCACGTTATGAATAGCTAACTGGTTGGACTCTGTCTTTGACAGTCGGGCTCTTTTGTGTTAAGTCAGTTCATACGTCTAGAGGGCAAGTAGGTAATTCGCACTACTCAAAATTAACGTGGAAAGATAATTTTCAAGAAGGACCTCAAAATAGTTTCAGATCAAGTACATCATGTGTTCTTATTCAAGCAAGTATTCTTGATGTTGCAGATAAACGTGTCGGTCGACACGATCTCTATCAGCTCGCCTGATGAAACAAGTCTGAGTTACAACTTCCATGTCGTCATAACGCACAAATACGTCGATCCAAGACTGCGCTTCAAACCATACTTGACAGGGTGAGTTGGGTGATGACCAGCCTCGCACCGTGGCCACTACTCAAGTACTACGAGCGGGTGACAAAACTGTTGACATCAACATATGGATTTAATAAACAGAATTGAATTGTTTCTACGCATCTACAATTGCTAGCACTTTGCGTATATGGGTGTGTATTCTTGTGATTTGAGTGTCTTCAATAGATGCTATCATTCTGGGTTGAACGTATATCCGTATCTAAATTCGTTGTGGACGCCACTCGTGCTTCCGATTGAGTGTGACCTCTCTCTGTCGCAACCAGTTCAGTTGGACCGCATCACCATCTTTCCTAACGGAGAAGTACATTACCGCAAGCGGATGAAGCTACCACTAGTCTGCAGGTCCACCATGGAACTGTTTCCCTTCGATAACCCCGTGTGTACTTTTACGCTTTATGCGCACGGCTACCGCAAGGATCAGGTACTCCTACTTACAGTTGTTTGAAAAATTAGCAGAGCATGGATAGGATGGGCGCAAATAACATGTCGCTTGAGACTGCGTAGAGCAAATGTTAAACTTTTTGAATCACGGAGTAACCGGTTGGAACCTCGCCGGACACATGCGGATCTTCGTGCTTGCATATTTTTCCGTAAATTACCAGCTATGTAATCATAATACGCTAATACAATATAGTATGTGCTCATTGTCTGAATAAATTAATATTCATAGTTATCGAATGTTGAGGACAGCCGCTTCCTGCCCTTGATATCAATAGGTACAGCTACATTGGGACATGTTAGCACCTGCATACCGCCTTTCGAACGGGATATCCAACTTCAACGTACATCCTATGTTGACCGATGTAGTAAGCTGCTCTTTGGAGGAGCTATCAATATATAATGTGGCATGCATTAAAGCAAAGACGGTCTTCACCCGTGAACGAACCGTGTATTGGGTGACCCACTGGATTCCCACATTTGTGTTGGTGACTAGTGCTTTTATGACGTTTTGGTTCAAGCACGCCCCACCTCGATGCATGATTGGTAAGTAACCAACACTCTAGTCATGTCGATTGAGCCACGGATTGATTATGTACATTAATGTGTTTTTGTAAATCTTTAATTCATACAGACTGCTACTAGTAGAATCAGACAATCTACTTCAGTGCAATAACTGAACAAACCGCTAGAGTGAAATACCTCTGCTATACGTTGGTACACATTCTGTATTTATTGATTGTTCAATACTTGAAAGCGACCTAAAAAACTTGAAAGTTGGCAGATTTCAATGGTTTGGGGGGTTATATGCTTTCGGTTATAGGCCAACATATTCTTTGGAGGGTTAACACAGTCATGAGTCTTAAATTATATATATCCTCGTTTGTTTAAACAGGAACAACGACCCGATTGAAATATATCACTACAACGAACAGTCTACGAAATCAGCTACCATCATCGTCGGATCTTGTCGCAATGAACGTCTGGGATGCAGTATCGCAGATCCTCATCTATTTCTGCCTCGTGGAATATATCTTTGTCGACTACCTAAACAGGTATGCTCTCACCTAGTGTATTGTAACTTGAAAATCTGTTCAGGTAACATTCAATGTGAAAAATCAAAAAGAATCCAATAAAGGTAAAAATAAAGGCCGATCTGCTCTGCGATTGCTCTGACGTTATAGTGATTTCTTGGTCGAATGCTCTACGCGTTGTTCAACTAAAATGAATGGATGGGACAAAAAAGCGTAGGATGGACAACTCGCTTCAGTGTTTCCATTTTGAAATATTTAATGAAGACGGCAAGTCCGGGAGTTGCTCGCATCTAGGTGATAACCTGGCCGGATTGCAAATGCCTTGCTTAATACAGAAAAAACAGTTATGTAGATCAAATAGAATAAACACGCTTTTTGTTACCTTTGCCCTGCAGACACCCTCGCGAGCACGAAGACGATGACAAAGAGTTCCTCGACGAGGCTTTCCAACGTGAAGAGTTGACTTTTTGCGACCGCTGGGCACTTTACTTGCGTAGACCTAATGCACGCATTGCCAATGATGTGGACATTGTATGCAGAACTACAATGCCTATAATTTACTTCAAATTTGTTATTGCCTACTTTATTGCTCACGAATCGATTATGTCCAAGGACGTGAGACATTCCCTTCGGGAATTCGAAAACCTTATGGATTAGTCTGTAGACCCAAACAGAAATATGCAGCATTATTAAATAAGCTAAGTAGCAGGTAGCAATGCTTGGGTCGAGTCTCGTGAGTTTGGTGATGTTACACAAGCATAAATATGTTATACAAACAAAAAAATTCAGCTACGGTACTTGAAATGCCATAGGCTTGGCCATTCGTAAAGAACGTTTCGAGAAATAACTGACCTGAAATTATGCTTACTGGAAATGACTCTGATCTGAAATGTTCCTATATATTTTTCTCTAAACCTAATAAATTTCGGGTCTTTGGAGCTTCTTTTTTATTTCTCATTTCAACAATGTTAAAAAAAAAACGGATACTGAAATTATTTAGTTTACCGAAAAAGATGTTAATACACTGGTCAATAAAGGAAATCAATGGTTGTTACGAATAAACCAGTAGTGGAAACCTGACCTCACTCCAAAATGTGTTAAAAGTCGCATACAAAGAATGCTCCCACATATCTGGTGTAAATCTCAATTTAATCAAGCAAGATTTTGAAGCGTACAGTGAAATTCTTTCAAAGATGATTCTAAATTTACACAGATAACAATAACGCTGTACACTAGTGGTCAAATCGTAGATGCAATATATGTATATATTACATCTACGATTCGTAGTTTTTCATGTGTACACTGGCTACAAGTGCTGCAGAGATCTTTGAATATGATACCGTGCTTTCGATGAGGACGACAATAATAAGTTTAAATTACCATAATTACTGTATACTACACGTATTGCTATTTTTATAGACGTTTTTTAGGAAAGAGAAAGGTTGGTGAATGTGGTTGTCCCCTCTGACGGCGCCTTTCATACATTATTGTATGTCAAAATGCTAGTTCAGCACAAATTATCGTTCATATTTCCAAAAATGTTGGAAAAGTTGTAGGAATTTCGAGTTTTCTTATTGGTAAGGTTCCTCTGTTTTTGTCCTAAGTTTATACTAATTCTTACAGCTCCCGTATACTCTAGTAAGCTAGTGAAGGTTTCAGTGCCCGTAGATTGGTCCAACATCCCTAAGCGTATGTCACATTTCACTCTCCTTTTCGAATACTTAATTGCCGCCACTAATCTACGACATATCTAATGTCGTTCTAGTGTCATCCCTTTTTATTATGTTACGATCCATACGAGTCCATGTCCTCGAAACCACTTACAGCGGTTAGCGCGTCTCTCGCCACCGCCAACAAAACTAGTTACCCCTGGCCGGCTAACCGAATCTCTTAATAACCTCGAAGAAGTTGTAAAATACAACGCACGTAAACGATATTTACTTGGAGACAAATCGTTCACGTGAGCGACATGGATGGTAAAAATGCTCTTATCTATTTAACACCAATTACATATTCATACACATTCATCCAATTACACATCCCTAGATTGTAATCCGTTCATAAGAAGCGTCAACATTTATTAGCCTTCCGCCGAAGTCGAACCGTGAACGAGTGAACGGCAGTTGCTGGTCCCTGATGTTTAAGGCGGCGTTTTCATGATCTTCTTAGGTAGCTTGGGGTTCAACGGAGCCCGAATGGATATTCCACCAAGGGGGACCTTAGAAGGTGAAATGTTAAAATCTATATAATTCAAAGCTAATGCCAGGCAATGTGCAGAATCTATGCAAATGATCATTATGACAATTATTACGGGAAATATTAAGAGAGACTTATCATATACAGCAGAAATAATCCAGCCTCAATCCGCATACCGAAAAATCTCTTTAAATATCTGTACATGCGCCTTTGCTTCATTAGTACCACGTGCAAGTTCTTAATGCACTTTATAATTACAACTGTTTTTGTATGCAGACATATTATCTTTCACAGATGGGGCGTTTATTAACACTAAATCGCATCACCGTATTAGAATGAAAAATAGTTTAACAATGCTATATATTGTGTTCAAGCAAATCACAGAGCACGATGTCAATTTGATTCAGCATGGTAATCATGTTGTAGTACAAAGTAGTTCTCGCAATGGATCCCTTTATGCGTAACCTACGTTCTCAATCCGAAGTGCTTGCCCTGAACGTATTTACCGAGACACGTTTTTCTCGAACGCATCAGTTTTAGTTTAATAGATGTGAAGTACCTTTTTGCTAACCTGTTACTTGAGTACTAAACTAGACAGCCATAAGCACCGATCTGTAATATTGATACGTCAAGCACAAGTATGAAACCTGAAGGTCGTATTACGAATGTTTCAAACCATCTAACTTGTCTGTTAGCGACACAAGCGAACTGAATGGGTACTCAAATAAATTTATTCGATCTGATGCAAAATAGCCACTGTAAATTTGAAATTTGCCTGGAACCACCGAGCATTTATTTTTTGTCTAGCATCGTCATTGTAGATAAGTTTAATTATCATTTAGGTCATCACTGTAGCCTTACAAACCTACACCGATGATTGTTCTGTATTTTACCAGTATAGCGACGTATTTCTTTATTTTAGCTCGCTGGACAAATCAGGCGAATAGGCACCGCGAATAAGATCTATAGAATAGTTTGAATAACTCTTTCGACATTGATTGGTTAGACGTTGTGGTATCTTTTATGACAGCATATTGTTCTCTGTTCCTTCCTCAAACTGCATCGAATAATAGATTTCTCTCTACAGGGGTCGGTTGCTGGATAGAATTTTAAAATTAAATAGTTTGATTTCTGACCAATAACCTACGAAGTGGTTACAGTGTTTGCATATTACCCGAAACAGGAATGCGAAAGTCGGTAATCTATAGTGTTGGCGATGTTCTCGTCTCCTGCAAAAAGCAAGATTGTCTGAGAAATAATGAAAGTCAAAACTGTTTAAGACAACAATAGTTATGAAGATCCTCATAATAATAATAATAATAATAATAATAATAATAATAATAATAATGACAGTAAGAAAAAAAAAATATATATATATATATATATGACCTGATCGTATGGCCTGCACCGGCGCATCTTACCATAGCTTGTTACGCGGACACTAGTGAGGTTCGATTAGCGCATGTTGAAGGCGGTTGATACCATGGCCGACCATGTTAATACCATGATACGACGACGCTTGATACCATGTCGACGTTCAGTTCATGGTTTGACGGACGACGAATTGAGGCTTCGAGCGACTTGTCAGGCCTTCGGCTGCGTCCTGTCCCCTATGCACGTACTTTTGCCAGACATGGCGCATCTTCCCATTCTGCGCATCCTGCTACATGTTCAGTGACACGGTCCGGCAGGCTGTGTCCATACCCGTTCCGCTTAAAGGCTCATACCTCACTGCTCCGCGGACATACATTAAGGAAGTGATGCCGCGCAAATTGAACACCCTGTTAAGCTAAACGGTCGTATTATCACACATATGCACCGCAACTAATACTCCGTCAGTGCGCACATGTTTTTTATGAATTATATTAGCTGCTATGTCACATCGAATCGTCCGCATCATATTCAATTGTCTATTCCCTTAGGATTTTTGTCTTCATGCTCGCGTTGCGTAGACGCCGTTTGACGGTTTCGCTCGGACCTCGCAAGCGCGTATTGTGCATTCGAGAAATGGTCGCCCTTCTGTAGCAGCAATCTAGACTAATTGCCGGCTGTAAATTGATAAAAAAAAACCTGCTATCATGTTTTCATATCTCTAACACGTAGACTTTGTTCAAGCGTCTCAGCGTAAATTTTATATCGCTAATACAAGCAGATGATTGAGATAAAAGCGGTTCGCTGAAAGAAGCATTTTAGGTGTAACCTATGTTAGCGGCGATGCGCTAGCAATTCAGTTCAGGACGTAATCCATTTAGACTAGGATGTTTTATGTGGGTTAACGGAATCCAACGACCGGAAAACAAAAACATTGAACAGAGAATATACGACGTCGCTGGTTGATTTAGATATCGAGCTCGATGGTTTGGGTATTCGCGTACGCTTTGCAGCCCGAGGAGGCACGTGCGTGTACGGGTTCGATCCCCGTCTTTGCAGATTTACATTTATATGATGATCTACCTTACGAAGTAATGTAAAAACCACTGCGGCGGACGTTAAATGTTGGCTGATGGTCAGCCCTGAAAATACCTAAAAATACTTTTAAGTGAATCTTCGGTACATCAAATTGCCGAGTTAGGTTGCTTGGCGCACTTTTTGACCGGAGGAGGCGGTTGGGTGCACGGGTTTGATCCCTGCTGTTGCACATTTACATTTATGGGGTCCGTCTTACGAAGTAATGCAACAAGCGGTACCGTGGACGTTAAATGTTGGCTGATGGTTAGCCCTAAAAATATTGATATTTAAGTACATCAAATTAAACGTTGGTGGTGTGAATGCGAAAGAGACAAGTTGACAGTGGACAGTGGACTGTCATAAAGTGGTAACTTTGGCTAAATTAATTTGTGCCCTTCGAGGTTGGCCGTCCGGATAGAGCAAAAATAACCAGTGAAGACACGATGATGATCTTTGTAGCACTTTACATTCCGTCTTGTCACCTTTCAAAAAATGTCTTTAGCTATCACAATTGTACTAATATGATTTTAATATATATATATATATATATATATAGATATATATATA
>MNPL01009807.1:0-16108 GCA_002081605.1 Tropilaelaps mercedesae | reverse complement strand
TATATATATATATATATATATATATATATAAACCTCAACATATCACTCCCATACCATTCTCATTCTATTAGTAGTGGAAGCACCGTCATTCGGTAAATTGGTAGCCTGGGGTTTGCATACCTAAAGAATTTGGATATACGTCTTATAGCCTAATACAGGCGCCTCTAAGAGAAATTATGATAAAGACAAAGGAATACCTATGTAATATAATATTTAAAACTTTTTGCATTTACGTTTTATCAGCGCGTAACTTGACACACATGAAATAGGCATGGAAGAACAAAGTGAACCTGTTTTTTTTAACGGCTGCGCTCAAATAGCGAGATACTTTGTACAAATACTGGATAAATATTCTATATTCGCACGTAATTGCATACTCGGGACAATGATACCCTAATGTTGATAGTAAACACTGATGGAGACCTGTTAATGAAGCTACACAGTATACTAAATCCTATCAATCTATGTGCCTTGCGACTACTAACGCTATTTCTGAGAGCTGTATAATCATAGAAGCAGTGAACGCCATCATCTAGTAAGTAATGCACCGTGCAGGGTTCACTGAAAATTTATTTTTTCCCCAATATTACGAGTTTCTAAAAGTATCAATCCTATTCTATAAAAGTGTATATATATTTTTTGGTCTTGTGTATTCTCGTTAATATAAAGCGGTAATACCATGAGGATGGAAAATAACAGAGCTAAGGCAGCACTGTTGCCTTCTTCCAATTGCGAGCTCTTAAAAAAATGACGACTCTTAGGCTAGCTTTTGGATTTTCTCGGAACTCATTTCATACGCGTCTAATGAAGACAACTGAAGATAAATTTATTCATGACAAGACGAACAAAAGGAGGATGGATAAGTGCCGCGGCACGATCGGGTCTAGCATTAGTATAGAGAGCAGGTTCGCCGTTGTAAAACCCCTCGTACAGACCCGACGCAAGAAATTTGAGTTAAAAAGATTATAAATTCTGGAATGTGCATGTAAAGAGAACTATCAAATTAATCCCGGCGAATTTTCAGTATTACAAAAACCTTTAAGTAAATTCTAGTAAATATGTCGTGTATATTATCTATTTGTATATAGCTACAGCGATAGACTTCCCATTTTTTGCTTTGATGCACGACTTTACTCTTAATGAGATGGCTTGCGCTCAACATTATGTTTTCTCTGGCTATGAAACATAGAAAGGCTGTAGCTGGTAAGATTTATGGCTGCTCTGTTGCAAAAACAAGACATAAACTTGGCGGTGTATTTTGTTCAAAATTAGTATAACTGACAAATTATGGCTATTTTAGAAAACAAAAACGTCCTGGAATTAATTCTACAAGAATCTTTATCACACACCTTACAGACTGCAAGCGCTTTAAAAGGCAAAAGCTACCTGACTATATATCTGTCTCGACAAATATTTTCTACAGCCAGACTTTGCTCTGCAGCGTAAACTTTTTCGGCAAGGCCTGCTTAAAAAGGTGACATAGAAGAACGCAAGCCGAGCAGATAACTATTGTTGTTTGCAAAACGCTCCGTTGTTTCGACTGCCAGTGAGTTGTGTATGGAAAACATTTTTAAATCCTTAAATAGATTTTCTATGCATACACTACGGGTAATAGCACCAGGATTGACCATGCAAATAAAAGATATTTAAACATCTTTACAATATCCAGGTTGTAAGTCAATTATATAGATTGCCGTCATCTTCACACCATCTTCCTCTAAAATTTAGATGAGGGTTACAGTTTGTGCCGTACCAGCTAGCAGGCGAACAGAAACTTAGCAGGCAGCAAGCGCATGGCAAACATTTGTCATGCTGAATTGTTTTCCTCATATGGTTCGCGAAGTTTTTAAGATTTTTATTTTTGTTTACAATGCAATGATAGTAAGTATAACTTAAACAGTAACATGAACGTTTAAAGAGAATCAGTACGTGGATTCACTGCCAGAAGGTGTAATCCGAAGTGGTACATTACTAAAATCTGCTCTAATGTCATGCGAAATCAATGTCTCCAATTTAGGTCAAACGGTCGGCAAACGAATATAAGCTGTTGGGCATACTACTAAATATCGCCTGGAAATCGGACAAGGCAATAACGCAAAGGGAGCATGAGTTGAGTGGAGAAAAGTATTGAAGCCTGCCGTCTGATTTCAACTAAAACATAATATGGTCCCAAGTTCTACGAGATTCTCGCTATTTGCCACGTTTTGCTAAAATGAAGTTCACAATATTATAACAGTGATCCAGGGGATTCCCCAACGCGATTCGTGAAAACGACCGTTTTGAATTCTATTCGATTTTGGGTCCAATCTGTAGGAATGTTAACGCTGATCGTCTTTTTTAAGACAAAAAAGACTTTTATAAACTAGGTGCTCCGGAAGTTTTCTTGGCACCGAAAATTCCCATTCGCAAACAGATGAAAACGGAAAATAAGCCATCTCCAAAAAGCAGCTTTGATTTATTAAAATGGTTTAAAATGTTTTTGTAAAACAGTAAATAGGACAGCCAATAACTGAAAGTGCATGCTTGCAAACGTTTATATTCCAACATATAATTAAGCTTACTTGTAGAATCGCTTTAGGTTAAACTTAGTAACTTTCAGAGCCAAAATAAAGTGTTTTGATCGTGTTTTCCCCATCAATAAATATAGGATTTCATTGGGCATAGGATCCAGCGGGGAAAACTCTGTCATTTATCTATTCACTCGTGCAGTTCAGTTACCAGCGTAAAAATTATTTACCTTTAAAAAGATGTTTTGACAACAAGAGATTGCGATCTTAAGCCGTCACTGTGACATGAGACCCCTCTAATGCTATATCATTTTTCAAGAACTCAGCTCCCTTTTTTTCAAGACTTTTTTTATACTTTAAAATGTATGTTTTCTATGGACCTGGACATAAGTCATAAGCAGGTAACCTTATACTAAATGAGGCCACTGGTAAGGTAGAGGTATGTCCTTATCCTTATGTTCCTTGCCAAGTTATGTAATTTCAAATTTAGAACGTGGAAGGCCCCCAATAAATTATTTTTGATAATGTAAAAGAAAAGTCAATTTTCTAATTTCCGTTTGGAAATGTTTGGAGATGCTCGGAAAAGCTGGAAAAGCTTTCTTTATTGTAATTTTTTCTATTTTTGTTTTTCATCGTTTTATTCAAGAGTAATACTAGTAACTAATACTAGTGAAAGCTAATAGGGAGTTCATGTATAAGCCTTCCTCTATAAATATTTATAATTATTTTATCTTTGGGACTAGCGCTAAGGTGCAAGTATTTTTTATGAAATCTGTCACTTAGTCTTTAATATCAAGGATGATTTTTGTAACTATTGTAGAGACTGTACTTCATTACAATTGAACTAACAGAATTAGCGGAGGATGATCATTTTCTGAATACAGCGGCACAAAGTTTAAAGAACAATATACATATCTATTTAAATACTGCAGCATACGCGAATATAAGCGTGATGGGTGATCTTTAAAAAATCGTAAACCAAACATTTTAGAAGCAGATGCTTATTTTATGTTTATTCCGAGGACTATACCCATTTTTTGTAAAATTGAAATTAAAATAACATCTACTAAAGCAAGGGCTCTAGATACGATTAAATTAACCATATATTTAAGGTTCTAAAATGTGTTTGATTTATAGCTATTGTATTGTGGGAAGAAGTCAAAATCATTTGCAGATAAATCACCAGTAATCGGCAAAAAGATATCAAAGAATTGAACTCTGCCGAGTCAC
This sequence comes from Tropilaelaps mercedesae, assembly GCA_002081605.1. Lineage (NCBI taxonomy): Eukaryota > Metazoa > Arthropoda > Arachnida > Mesostigmata > Laelapidae > Tropilaelaps > Tropilaelaps mercedesae. The sequence goes on along the minus strand of MNPL01009807.1, from coordinate 12,371 downwards.
GTTAGGACAAAACAGACAATATAAGACGTTAATGAAGCGCACAGAAAGGTCAAGTTACCCTTATTTTGTGTTACAAGCTATACGTCTTTACGAGTGCCTGGTGCTGATACTGATAAATTGATGAGATCATCATACTTGACTAGTCGATCGACAATCTGTTCTTTCAGATGTTTACGCGCATTAAACTTTGTGCACACTCAAGACACTTGTAAATATCTACCAACGCGGTCTGGAGTCTTCATCTTTCTAACGAAGGCCATAGGTAAACACATTAGTAGTTTTGTTGGTTTGTTTTGGTGACCTCGTGCTTCAAAGCTTATCGCTCTTCCCGTAGACGATCACCATGCCATTCAAAACATCGATTTCGTGCTGTGTAAACCACACAGATTTCGTGCTATCGTAACAGTGAGTGGTCGCCGAAGTCTAAGCATTACACGTATATTAATGTCTAGTACTTGCCCTGTCCTTATACGTTATTTTGAAAATTTTGAAACTCTAGTCTGCAAGGTACCTTACCGACATTATACGCGCCCAATAATTCAAGTTATGCGCTCAAGATTTCTAAAAGGTATTTAACACTTGAATAGGTGGAAACATTTCCTAACCTTGTGACATAGTGGCAGATTTGAAAAAAAGTTTGTTGATATTTCTAAAGTAGTGCGAGGATTTTTAGTGAAAGTGCCAGGTCTATCTACGACGGGTGGATTTGTTGTGCTATTATTGGGCTAGAGACTGGTGAATTGATTCCATAGGATGGTAGCATTATATTACGATTTGCACTTGCTCATGCACATATTGTGTTTCTCGGCAGACCGGACTAGTAAAACAGACACGCTCATCAACTGACAAGATGTGACATAGAAAAACAGAGCCACATTTATATATAAAGGTGTGACCTCATGACAAAGCGGCTTCTAGTGACGGAAAGAGACGGAGAAAATCTTTCCTTCATGGCAGTAGATCAGTAATTTAACCCGCAATAAATGATAAACGTTTCGTTTCAACTGGATCACTCCGAAAATTAGTACGCGTTGCTAATATTCCCGCGTGGCATATAAGTGTAATTTTGAGATAATAGCTCATCCAAGATTTAACTTTTTAAACTTTCCCGAATATTATAATCTACAGGTTTGGTAGCTGTCCTAAGTGTCAGCATTGTCTAATTATTTATTACCTGGCTAAAAATCCCTTTTAGTTGTAAGTAGATGTAGAAAGTTTCTGTACAAAATTTATAGTGTTGTTTTTGCGACTATTGGTTTAACTTCAGTAAGTCAGCTTAGTTTCCATTGCGCAGACAATCACTGACCTGATCTTCTGGTGGAAGGGATATTAATGACTAAACTTGCACTGGATGGCTGGTGATACGCAGCAATTCACTCGAATGGCAAATCAACAGAACAAAATCCCTCTATGTAGATTCAAATTATTATTTGTTCAATACACTGTGAACAGGATATTATAGTAAAACTCTTGTGAGGAACTCGGGCAATCAGCTCAGGTCTTATTGCTCTTGTGTTGGCTCTCTACATTTAACGTCTCGATGGGTATAATGTGATATTTAAATGCAGCGCATGCATAGCATTCTTGGATTTCCAAGAACTTCGCCAAGACGAACGAACAGCGGCGATACGCGGGTTTTCGATGTGTAACTTCCCTGGGAGAACGTAACAGGTATTGGCCTTCCTACCAATGTACGGGACCTAAGAATACAACGTTTACAGGAATGGAGATGGATTACGCTCAGCCTTAGCGGATCAGACTTAGTCTTGGGCTTCCTTTCAATGAAATATAGAAGAGCCAGATTCAAACGAGAATGCTGTTGAAAAGCGTTACACCTGATCCAAGAATCACATGGAAACTATCAACATGTTTGTTTTGCGAACACCGCACTACACTTTCCCTTTAAAAAATATTTTCCGCTAAAACCATTTCTGTAAAGACATCTGTACGTTGCACTAAAATAGTGAAACTGTTACCGTTGTTATAATCTCATGTTCTCGACCAAAAGACGGTCACATTCGTGCATGAACTACATAAACAGTATAAGCACCGCTGTTGGCCAACAATAAAGGTACTTTTAACCTGACTTGACTTGCCAGATGGCGACAATACGGTAGGATTGCAAGTGATGCTTGGAAATATCGTTTCACTTACTCGCGATGGTATGCAAACATATAAAAGCGATATATGGTCATGATTTGCTTTTACTTTGCATATTCTAGGGTTCTCGGAACACCCGCATTTTGAATTTTCACCGAACGAGAATTCATAAGCCCGATAAAAGAAACATGATGCATTCGAACTTTCAAAGGTCACCAACATAGTAAACCGTTAGAGAGTTTGTGGGAAGAATGAAGGTTTCAGCTAAACTATCCGTAGAAAGTTGGTCGCATGTACTTCTTATTATATTGATTTTCGAAACGTTTTTAGCTTACAACATTCATATCAGTGAGGTCGCCTTTACTCCGAAATTACGCAACGCAAGTCATCAAACAAGCCCTTTTAAGAGCATCAATCTTTGTTTATATTTGTAAAACGTGATACCAGTTTTCTTTTTCTTAGCTACCTGTTTCGTTGAGATACAATCCATGCTTTATTTTGACATTTCTCTTCAGTCTGGTGGCCTAAGGCTAAGTCGAAGATGTAGTTTCATAGATCCCTAGTTCCGTGTCGACTAGACTTGCCGCAACACCAGTCAAAAAGGTTCACTCGTAAGAGCTATGCTTACGCCATTCTATCTCTGCCTAAAAAACTGCCTCTATAATTTGTGCTCCTATTATTGATTTACAGCAATTTTCAGTCTCAAATTGGTCAACTGCTCTTCCAAATTTGATCTAGTTTAGGTCTGACTGACAACTTGCGGAATATTTCCATTTTCCAACCAGGCAAACATTCTTGCGCGTTCTTTAGCAGATCCTGTTGCGCAGTTAAACCCATACCTGAGTAAATCTAATCACCTCACGTGAGCTTTCACACTAACTAAGATGGATACACGGATTCATTTAGTTGGCGGCTTACATTCCTATCAGCAACAACCGTTTAAACAGCTGCTTGGCCACGCTTTTGTGCTTCTAAATAGAGACTACAGATCAGCTAAGCTGTTTAAAGATTATGCACAATGCAAATCAGTCGTTCGTCCATCCATCCATCGAATCGCCCATTTCGACAAGTCTGTGGCGTACTTTCAGTTCGCCTCTCTGCATAGACCGTGTTGCCTTACCCTACGCACTCCCTCTACTGTTTCAGGGATTCCATGGGAGCTTCGTGGAATATCCCGGGTCGCATCTTTCCCAGTACATCATGGAGCTTTATAAAAAATATACTCTTATCATTATTATTTCTAATCTTAATAAAATTATTAAAAGATGCTTTCAATTTCAAATAAAAGATAAAAATCCTAACAAAAAAATAAAAAAAACTGAAAATTATAATTTTATTTTAACTGCTTTAATTTAAATAAAATACTGACTTTGTAATTCAGAAACAAAATTCCTAAATAGTAAAACTAGTTAATAGTTATATTAACTTTAAACTTTTTTTTATTATTTGTCTTTCACAATGGAAACCTGAGACGAAACCCTGGCTTCCACGACGACTACTGATTAGATGATTATACCTTTTCTTGAGACTATGCCTTGGTGGACCTACACTTGTTTCATTATGGTACATTATTAGGAAGGGCGAAGTTGACACGTGCTCCATTCTGCATCTAATAGACTTTAAAAGTTATTCACGGCTACCCGACAGCGCCGATTTGGGGTCCACAATATCGCTTTTATCGCAATTTGTGGCGACAATATTCTTAGTGACGACAGTATTCTCAATCCGATAGACCTAAGTTTATTCAATTTTTGCCTTGGAGCTAAACTTTTTCACTTTTTCCACTCTAAGACGAGTCTTCTGCCTACCGGCAATATGTATACCACCCCTACGATGAGTGATGGATGTTTTCGATGGTTTCGACGAACCACCCCAACCGTTCACTCTATCGAAAGCTATATAGGATTGCCTATAGTGTCTTTGTGACTAGGTCAGCAAGTCTGCCAGCAGGAATACGAATATTGACACAGCCAGTTGTGGAAATCAACCTCTTGGCTCTTTTTTAGTTTCAAAATTTTTAGTTTTATAGTTTCGAAATTTGTTGACTTCCAATAATATTTCTCTGAAGCCACCACTTTCGCGAACACTGAAAGGTATTTACTTGGATTTATGCTATTAACGTGTCCTTTTCATATGAACGTTAACAGTATTATCATGATAGGCAGTAATTTGGAAACCCTTCACTTAACATCTGCAACAAACTCAATTTGTAGGTTTGCGTTAAAATTAGGATTTTGGGGCGAAAATTTCCCCATCTTTTAAATAGAAGGGGGCTGAAACGGAAGTCGATTTATTTCAGGCGAGAAAGGAATGGCTACCCGCCAACAAGTGAATCCCTCATTAGTATACGCCATTGCTGACAATGCGTGTAGCTACAACCACAAAGTTACGTCACCTCACGCGCCACATGAACTAGCAGTGGCAGAAGTTATGTCATGCACCGGTGGAAGCGACGGTTCTGTCTGTGAGGCAGAACACAGAACACTCTTCGCCAGATCGTCCAAGCGTGGGAACCTAAAACGGAGCTTTTGTTACTGGCGTTAGTAACTCATTGGCTTCTTGATTGTTGCGTATAAATTTCGAGGAGCCAAACTTGCTGAGACAAAACAGGCGTGACAACTTGGCTATCGGCAGGCCGTAACATTATCGTCGTTCCGACGATAGCGTCCTTTTGACTAAACAGGTCAGAGAAGGAAGGATATGAAGATGAAAGCTCTTGCTGTTGTTGTTGCTACGTGTCGACAAAATTGCAAAAAAATACGCTTGTAGGAAATCATGTATCGTAGAGATAACGCAGAAGTTGGTTGTTCGTTTTATTGTTGATTATTAATTTTTCAAGCAGGAAGACTACGTCTTCGGCCGTAGCACCGTCCATTGTACTAGGGACGGGCGTGGAGTTACCAAAGCGCCCGTCAAAAATGTGCACATCTTACGTCCATAATACGGCAGTGGTACACCGTCCTTCGCTAGAAAAAAACTGAATATACAGTTTTCGAGCACGTTTAACATATTTATAGAGGTGCTATTCCCAGACAGGCAATAAAGTTACATTGTGTGTCAATTGCATAGTGTCAATGATAGTCTCACAATATGTAATGCTCGCAGCTGAGCATTTGAAACAGGGATAAAAGCACAAAGTAAAAACGGCAATTTTCATCGGGGTTTCTAAGTATCCTCCCCCGACTTCAACAGTTGGTTCCAGAAAAGATTTATCTGTAGCAACAACTGTAGCAGGCTCCCGTTTACTTGCTGAATGAACTATACTTGCAATGATTTTTCGATTTCAAGTGATCTTGCCATATAGCTCAGCAGAATTTAGTCATATTTTGATGGCGTCGCCGCGTCACCTAAAACCAGCTTCCACATCTAAATATGTTGGCACTTACACATTCAGATAAAATTTTTGCCGACTCAACTCGTCAATCTTTAGCTCTCATCAAAATGACATTAAGATTCGACGACACCGACGTGACCAACAAACAGTCACTCAAGTTTAGTCAAATTAGATTGACTAGGCCCCGCGCCATGGGCGCTGGGAGTCAATTCAAACGCGGTCGGTGTGGTCCCTTCGCGAACTCAGCTCGCGCCTTCGGCGCTCCCCTCGACTTGCTCTCATTTAGGCGTGTCATTATAAACCCTTTTTTTACCGACGGCTTATCTTCGTGTCAACTACAGTATCCATTGAGGCGGGCCGAAGCCGACCTATGTCTGTCGTGTTTTCTACATTCTTCTGAAACTTTCCCTATTAACTGGTAGCCACAAAAGTTGAGTCTAGTGTACTGATACATCCGCGTGCACCTTGCGACCGGAAAAGGGCACGTAGGCGCACAGGTTTGATGCCAGTCTTTTCGCAAGTATTCTTATGGGTGTGTCTCACGAAGCAATGCCAAAATGATGCCGAAAGCGACATTAAATATCGACTGAAGGTCAGGTCTAAAAAAAACCAATCTATCTCTACGAGTGGATTACAGATGAGCAGGACATTTTGATCCCCATTGGCCGTAATGAACACCGTGTTTTTCGACCTTCTATTGACTATTTTTTTCCAATTCAAAGGCAATACACAGAGCGGTGCGTCTTGTCGTGTCTGAAGTTAATCATCGTTGAAGTTCGACATGTTAAAAAGGTTTCCTTATTTTTGAATTAGTTCTCTGTGAACGAGTTGGGATGTTAAAAAAAATCAGTCGGACTAATAGTTAATTCAATAAATACCGCTATTTATAGTAATTTTCTGATTTTACGCCACATAAAAGTATGCATAAAACATCATGTGACGAAGTTCACACAGAAACTGCGGCAGCTAGTATGCCCTTGGCTTCGCAAATCTGCTTGTTATAACACTACAATTTTATACCATACTGGCACCATAATCTTCATATGAGTTTGTCACCTATATTTGATACTGGTTGATTTAAGGGTGGTACAAAAAATCCATTGTACTTTCGTTTTTAAATAACTCTTAGATTTAGACCCCGTAAAAGCCAAATTCTTAGGCACATAATAAGGCATGAGGCAGGCCGGATGTCAAATAGGATGAGAATTTTTACAAATAATTCGCGAAGAAATACGAATTTACCATAAATAAATCAATATATTACATTTCAGTTAATGTCGCGCATGTTTATTATTGTTTAGTCACAACCAACCGTCCGAGACCTGCGGAGCGATTTGGTAACCTAAGTATCACGCGATGATTATATATATATATATATATATACTTGCAAGAACATCTATGCCTCCGGATTGGACCCATTTAATAAAATTCTAATTTACACTTATTGAGCGATTTTCTAACCTAGATGTCACGCGATGTTTGGTTTCATAGACTGTGATTATTTCTGGTTAGACACAAATTACACAAGACCATCCTCCAGAATCCCAAAGTAAGCTTTTTGCGATAAATAGTGCACCGCAATTCAGGAGGCATTAGTAGAGAATCGTGTAAGCCGTCGCGACGACGTTTTTAGTTTTTTCATTCCCTCTCATGCAAGTTTGTAGGATTTATCGCCCCCTATCATGCCTTGTCTTCAGCGGAAAAAAAGGTTATTCCGATCACACGGAACGACATTTTACTACTAGGAGTCCCTAGGTGGCGAGAGTTATGCTAAACCACTCGATCAAATAAGCATCCTTTGTCATCTAGACAATACCGTATTTTGTTTGTGCGAAGGCTAATGAACATACTGACGAAAGTCATTACTGTAACGTCTTATAATGCTTCCAGCTGCTACGAGAATATAGTCGTGATTGAATTACCCTGGCTAGCTTGTAGGCCACAAAATATTGAAACCATCAAATTATATAACCTCACAGATTCTGTCTGTGAATTACGGTTCTACGTATTTGGCGAATATTTTGTTTGATTGACTAGTATTAGTTAAAAAAGTTTAAAAATAATTTGTAGTAACGTTTAGCTTTCTTAGACGATACTCAATTTGAAATTGCATCATTTCTCAACTTTTTACTCTCCGTTGGACAAAACATCCCCTTTAATTCAACTGCGATGGTCTCGCCATGACGAAGCCATACCCGCTACAAACCGGCCTTTCATTAACGATTTGCTATCGCGGCGACTTTGGCTAACGCGACAAGGCCAACCGACGGGTCTTGAGTGGCAATTTGCTAACCGATCTCGGAGTCTAGGCAAGCTGGCCCAAGAAAACTAGCACAACGTCTGGTTCGAGTAATTATGGTAGAGTAACGCTGTCTTAGTGTTTTATCACACTCTCATAAGAGCTCAAACGTCCAAATATCCGCATGTCGCTACGAGTGCGGCAACTTAAAGGAATCGTTGAGTTGGAAGTGGCTCGGTTTGACGTCTCTCATGAGAACAGCAGTTCGTTTGGTATCAGACAGAACATCCATTTCCAGAATGGCCCTAATTTCATCTCATGAATCAGTGAATGACCAGCGCGACCTTGGTGATATTAAGAAGTAGAATTTCTGAATTTCCTTTAAATTTTCGCGGTCGAACAACAGTAACCAACATATTGATCAGAGTTGTGATCAGTGCTTCCAGGATGACAGACTCTAACGTGATCTCTTCACACACGACTCAATTTCATCCTAGTACATTTTTGGTAAATATTGTTGAACAAAGAGAGTCTGTAAAGTGGTGTAATTGTATTAGGCTACGTCGGTATTAGTGTGCTAAATAGATGGGATTTTTTAATTCTCTCCAAACGTTGCCTTAAAGTAGCAAGCAAATAAGCGCAAAGTATTTTCTAATTTTTCCTTATTGTATATTCCCGTTGATAAACGAAAAACCGCGTTTGGACTGGAGAAAAGCATGTCCGACGCCTCGGCAAGGTATCTATTTATTACACGCTGAATCATTTTTCAACAGCAACTTTAGAAACCATATTTTGTATCCTCTATGTTTCTCTTCATTCTATTTCCTTATATCATTTTATATAAATGCTAAATTTACCTAATATATGTGCATCTGAAAATCTATCATCTCTATCCTAAAAAGTCACAATAAGCTTCTATTTATCACGTACTAGTAACTATATCAGATATGTGAAGATGGCACGTACGTACTGAAATGTCATTTAGCTCGCAATTTTACAATATTTCAGATGTGTCAGAGTATCAGATTGCCCATTCGATTGCTAGTATGGATGAGGAGCGGTAACGGATAACTCGTGAGTTATCTACGTCTACTGACAATTCATATCGACAGTATGACCTTAAAAATACAACCTTTCGAAATGTCTTTTCTGGCTTCCTATTTAGAAAAGATTGTTACTCTTGTCTAGCTACGACTAGATTGATCCAGGCCGTTCACTTAGCCTATGGATAATTTATAAACGTATTTTCGATTTATTTATGTCACGATAGGACAATCTAACATGTAGCAATGTATGGGCATACATTTCTCTTGAGCAAAGATAATTATACTTTCCGTGGCATCGGAAAAATACATCTTATAACCAGATTGAGTATTCTGGCTGCATTGATATATAATATTTTTTTGCAAGTCATGGGACATTGCTGTAAAAATTCAATTGCAAATCTACTCAGAGTACCTCCTGTTCATTCTTTAATTCATTTTATCAATTCAAGAATGCCCTTATTTCTAAAAAAAAGATTTACAATAGGTATTATCATTATTATATGACAATATGTAGATTGCGCCATTAGCCGCTCAATGAAAATCTAAATCGCCATAGGAATAAAATATTGATTTAATCATTTTAAAAGACACTTCTTCCAAGATTTAAAAGAAACTCCTTTCTGTGTTTGAGAAAAAACACTGTTAGCCTCTTGATATCTACCTATTCGTGAAAGAATGCGCGCATAAATTAGACAATATTATTATGCTTGGAATCTGTTTGCATAGCGCATGAACAAAGGAGTTTTAAAATAAAGAAGATTTCCAATGTATTTATTCATTTAAGACTGATAACGTTACGGAAGTAGAATTTTCGCATTGCACGGTTTCCGTGACGATGGCTGTCTGTAGAAGGCAAAATGTTAGCTAACCTAGTTTGGCCGTAATGATCTGTGTTTAAATAGGCGCATGATAAGAATGTGAAATAAGGTTTCCGCAGTTGTACAGAAGAAATTACGCATGATATGAAATCCTAATTTATGTGTTAGGCTGTTGGGCAGCTTTAATGACACGGTCACTTTGACGTTATGATGTATGCGTAGCACCCAATGCTATATGGACTCTTATTTCATTTAAGTATTCCACAAGAACATAGGACATACATCCTTGCGTACACTGTGTTTCTGAATGCAATGCTCGAGCTAACATTGAAATAATTAGTAGTGTTTTCATTAAATAGTTTACCAGGTTAATTTACAGCAGCAGTGCATATACTCGTCAGCAAAGACCTACCGTGGTAATATGTTAAATATTGTTTGCTGATTATCTCGTAAACTGTCCGAAATGCCAAAAGAATGTACCACCATTTGAGCGATTTGCCATTCAACTTGAGCCGAAACTGTTGACTTCGTTTTATAACTAACTAATTATGCTAGATAAGGAATTAGAGTGATTCTAGCGCCTACATCTCATATTATATTGTAGCTTCAATCTATGTAGCTCTGCCGTCTTGTATATAGTACTGAAGGACCTTTATCGAGCTCTAGCAGAGACGAAAAGTGGTTGATAAGTGGGCCCTTTGTTCGTCCGGCCAGCGCTTATTGTGTTCAAAAGCAAATGATTTTTACAAAATCTTTTAACGTGTGTAATTCTATTCAGGCGTTTTCCTAGACTTGTATCGTACCCACCTAATTTGCCGATGTTTGTGAAATCCTCTTTTATAAGTTTAACATGTCTTCACTCATACAGAAACCTAAAAATGTTTTGCCATAAAAAATTTTATTTCGACGCTTAAAAGTGTTTTAGTTGTATCCGCTTTGTATTGACACGTCAACATTCTAACCTTCCAGTGAATATTCGTCCGTTTCAGTGAATATTCGCGATAATCACCTGGACAAAAAGTACATTTTGGAAATCAGCTAGAGGGTCAAACAGCAGTCACTCGTAATTAAATACAATGGGTATAAACAAGTATGGTCGAGCTGTACTAGACGATTAGTCGTGCTAGGTGTAATACAACTCACTCAAGTCCAATGACACTGACGACACATTAATAAAACCCAACATACTGCTCATCGCCTAGATAATTTTGTCGACACCAGCGGTATTATAGAGCTTTGGGATTATTTCAAACATGTGCTGTCATATCCCAAGTGTTAATTTCGTTCGCCAACAATGTTATCCGAATACCGAAAGGGAGTCTACATTACAACTCGTAACCTGGTGTCTTGGTGCGGTCAGGTGAGCCTTATGGCCAGAGTAGTGCACAGATTTCATCCCCGCCGTCCAACATTTACATTTACGAGACTTATGTATCGAAGGATTGTAGAAACGATTTCGTGGACATAAAACTGCTGGCTGATAGTCAATTCTTAGAAAAGTAAAAGAAAGCGAAATCGTTTTCAACAAAAAGAAATTCATTTATAGAAAAAAATTGTGTACCGATAAATGATGGTGGAATTCACGTTCGAACCCTTATCTCTCCTTTAGCTAAGGTTCCAGCAAGTTTGTCAAGATGGCTTTCGATCGGATCTTGGTAAGCCCGTTCGGACTTTTACCTGTCAGGCACAACCGACTCACTGGTTTAGTTAGTGCACCAGAAAGACCATTCCAACGAAGCACAGAGAATTGCTATTTTCTTTGGAGTGCTTTTCAACGTTGACCTGCTTCGACTTCGCTTTCTTAATCTGAGTGTTGAAATCGTACAGCCATTTCGGAAAGCTCTATCTATAAAGTACGTGCGCACGGCTAATGGCAAGATGGTTAGGCCTCCGCCTGTTGAAATATGTTTTCGCTAGACTCGTCTACTAATGCTAAATAACTAAGCACAAAAACACTTCTGCTATAGCGCCAAAAATACGGAACAATCATATCACTGCAATGAGTCCGTTGTTGCTTGCTTTTTGACACCAAAAGTTCGTCTCCAGTTGAGTTTAACACGTACATTTCTCTAGGGCATTCCATTTGTTGAATAATGCGGCTAGGTTAAAAGATGTACTTGGTGAAGTGTTAATATGACTATTTGTAGACATGGCTTATATAGCACAGGTCTCCTATGTAGAACAAACGCAATATTTTTGCATACAACGTGCCGCATAGATATTAGGATGCTTTCACTAGAAATTTCAATTTTCGTTCATTTTTCAAGGAGTTTTATATATACGAGTTACAATGCATTTGAATTGCTGCTCTAAACCTAGTTGTTCACGTTGTTAAACATGATTTTTTATGCCACGTATACAGTTAGCTACATTAATGTTACCTGGATTTTGTAGAGAGCACCATTTCGCAAACAAGCGCCTTGCTGTCGTCTTGCGGTTAGCCTATAAACTGTTCGCTACGGCCGTAGCATTCGAGCCATGTCAATTATCTATACTATTATACAAGTCGACCCTTATGCTGAAAAATATAGAACCTTCCCAACGTAATGAGTGCCTAGATTAGCAGCGGATTCTTTCTCCATCTAATTGCTGGAGTTTGACTAAGCGGTTGTTATTATGTAATAGTATCGTCCCCCGGAGCAACACTCATCCACTAGTAGACTCTCTTAACAGTCGCTGGTAGTCCAAGCAGTTTTAAGCACAAAAGAACAAACAGCCTGGAGTCCTCGAGTTCAAGCTTCGACAAGACAACATTCTCTTTATGGATTATCTGGATTTTGAAGTACTCTTCTACCTATAGTGTATATATATATATATATATATATATATATATA
>MNPL01009802.1:0-22692 GCA_002081605.1 Tropilaelaps mercedesae | reverse complement strand
AGGTTTTTGGGACACGTCAAGGTGAACTCACCTTTCTGCGGCGGTTGTCCCGTTCCATTCTTGCGTCAATTATCAAGCTACGGTTCGCCAATTCTATAATCGAGATCGGCGGTGTCCTCCTTAGCAAAACACCTCTATACGCATTCTGCATGTGGTGCATCTCTTTCAACTAATTAAACAATAGTTAAATCAACTCTGCTCCGCGTAACGTCCTGATACACAGCTTCTCGCGCACAACTCGGACCGGCTCGACTTTCCGTCAAATAAAAATAAAACGAGCGGAATGGAGACCATTTGAACACCGTGAGAGTGGAGTGAGTTTTTATAATCAATTTCGAGTTTCTGTGATACCAAAAAACTTACTTATTTGGTCTTGTTTGACTCCGGAAATCATGTGGCATGAAAATATCACCTGACTAGATTTCATCGCGAAGATACTCCGAACCAATACCTGTGAGAGCCCTTTCCCGAATGCACCACAAACCGTGCCACGCTGTCGTGAGTGTGGTACGTTTAGTCGTGAGTACCCATCAGATGTTGGGAGGCACTGGTCGAGGTTAGTCGACTGGTACTCGATGGTGCTTTCTAAGAACAATAAATTAAGAGTCTAGCGACAAAAACAGTGTACGGCATCTAAACATTGCTGCAGCTGTTCCCCCGTTCTTTACACGGCACACTGCCATTGCCATAAAACAACGCCATATAGAATAACAAGGATCAACCAAAAAAGCTTTCATTGTTCTTGGCCGCGGTCTACCTACAGCCTGCGAGCCACTTCACAGTGTCTGGTACGAATGTGACAGTTGAGTATCTCGAGGGAATGTTTGTCCGTTTTGTTATTTAGGGTCCGTCGTGAAAAGTAAAATTGATAAAATATATTGCGTGAGTTATTGTGAATTGTTCGCGAGGATTACGTGGCGTGCATATTATCCGTCGTTTAACAGAAGTGCCTGCAGCGACATCTGACCAGGCTAGAATACGTTGAACGCAACAGTCTCATAAGCGAACAGTTAGACTCGACTTGTTGGATTTTTCGGTTTTGAGTGCCAGTGAAGGTGCTTTTGTCTGGAGGTAGCGTGCGATGGCGTGCGCAGCACGGCGGGCGACGAAAGTGCACGAATTTGTCGCACACGGCGCCGTAGTGAACTGTATCTCGATTGGCCGAAAGAGTGGAAAAGTCGTCGCCACAGCCGGAGAAGACAAAAAGGTAAGATTGAAAAAAACGCCAAATAGGAACAACGGCTGCCCAGTCGAACAGGCATACAGCGATTGTTATTTATGTCACAAATACATTTGTGAAACAGAAGTAGCTGAAGGAGCTGAGATGATGCTTCGTCCAACCAGAAGCGTAACTATCCGCAACGCGAATTCTGCGTATTTTTACGTGGTCGTAGAATGCTGTCGCGCGCATGTTTCATCCATTCGTTGCTGTTCGACCCTTTTTTTCGTACATTTAAGTTTCCCGGTTCCGCATTGTTTGGTGAAGTGAATTTGCAGAAAGAATGCAACAAAATAAAAAATATTGCCGACGTCCACAAAGGATTTCCCTCCTCATCTTTTTATAAATTGTCGTGATTCTTGCTGATGTTGCTCTATAGTTCTCTTGGCGTCCCTTGCATAGTATCGCGTCATATTTCTTCGCCTTTCTCGTATTGGCTCACACATATGCTCAGGTTCAGCAGGATTTTATCAGGGTCTCCCTTCTATTCTGTGTTTTAACTATAAATGTGCCTTTTTAATTCGTTCGTTGACGAAATAAATCGGTAGCAAAGCATATCCAAGAGAGCTTATATGACTTATTTTTACGGCTTTATTCTATTTTATTTATTGGTACTTGTGTGCGTACTTGTTGTAGGCTCTATTCATAATGACGCGCAACTCTCTGTATTAGTCGTCTCGCTTAGAAGCATTGTTGTCAATACGATTCTTTTCTTTTTTTTTGGCCACACTTAATAATTATGTTTGTGTAAACAGAGTCGGCATATCAATATTTAAATATGTATAGTTATAAATAGCGTACATACACTATCTGAAGGGATAGTACTTTCGACTATTGGCGTTCTGAAATAACGGCGCGCGAGCGAGTGACCCGCTACGTACGGCACCCTTAGTAGCAGACACAGCTGTCTGTCTAGGTCGCATCGGCCTTGTGTGCATCGCGCATTACAATTAAGTTCTCTAAACCATACGATGATTGCATCGATCGTATTTTTGCCCTTCTATGCACGAGCTTTTATGGCTTATGACCCTTCCTCCCTTCATGCAGACAGTTCTTTGCCGGCTTTTCTCCCCCTCCCGGACTGTTACATGTTATCTGTTACAGATTTGAGCGAAAATCAGAATTGGACAGCGACAATTGCATCGAGTTCGCCTTCTAATGAACTGTACCAGCCGCAGTTGCTTCACTAACGATGAAAGCCCGATCCAAGATTGCCGCACAGGTGTCGTGTTACTTATCCTCAGGGCCTTCGTTACCGATGTATGCAGCTGTAATCAGTCCATCTGTTGCTCCCGTTGATCAGGGAGTTTACTGACTCGCCATTCAGCCATTTCGCTATTGTTGTAGTGGTGATTACTGTGATTATTGTTGTGTCAGATTGTTGCTGCAGTTGCGGCTACTGATGTTTGTGGCATTTTCAAGGCGTTTTCAAGGCGTTTGCCACCGCCGTCATTGCAGCTGCTCTTGTAGCAGTGTCTCCCCTTTACGTTTTTCCCTATTCACGGCGTTCATCGGCGTCACTGCCAACGTCAGCATGGCCAGACAGATGAACTGACCGAGAATCGAATACAGCCGGACTGGCCAACGGACGAAGGACCATTGCTACTGAATCATCGCCATTTTCTGCCGTCGTATCGTCGTGATGATTCGGCGACTGCCGTTGGGTTTTGCCGGGTAACTCCGCTGCTGCTGCGCCGCAGCAACTCACGGCTTTGCTGGGTTCTGAAGAGTTTCCTCTGCTGAGTTCAGTTGCGTCTGTAAGTTGTGTATCGTCCGTGCGTCCGTCCCTTCGCTGGGTGATGCGTTTGCCGTGATGTTCGCCGTTCCATGCTGCTCTCTGCTATGTTTGTCGTATTGGTAGTGGTGGTGGTGCTGATGGTGGTGGCCCTCAATGGTTGTCGCTGCTCGTGGTTCTGGTAGTTTTGCTCAGCTCTTGCTACGGCTGCGGTAGTTCGGCATTCGGGGATGCTTTGTGGGAAGTGGGGGACGTGAAGAGGCCAAACAAGAAAAACAAGAAAAAGCTAAGAGTACAAATGAGACAACAGCAGCAGCACGCGCGATAGCATATCGAGAATGCTGTTATGGTAGTGAAGGAAAGAGAGCTGTGCAAATATTGAGTGTACGTGTGCGCGTGAATCGGCCTCTGTCCCGTTGGAGCGGTCCAACTGAGACCCGAGAACCGTAAAAGCGGGCCATCGGCCCGATCAAAACCGTATCAACCTTTGAATCATTTAAGTAGCCAAGAATGGTTGTTGTTTACAAAGTTATGGCAGACCACTACAAGACCCCAAACTATTCGGTAATAAGACTACACTGTGTTGCGATTTTGTGTAATAACAGTTATGTATGTGTAAACATTTGTACAGGTGTAAGGCGAAATGCAACCTTCAAAAGCTGTTGCTCACCGAACTGTTTTTATTTGTACAATACAGTGCAATAGATATTGGTGCAAGAGTACCAAAATACACGAAATAAAGATTTTTACAGACCTGTCTAATAAAATTGCATGTATTCGGAAGATTCCCTTTTCCATACATGGTTAACTTGATTTAGCGAGCTTGCTGAGAACAATGTTTTATTATAGCTGAATAATCGTATCTCTGTAACCAATGGGATTGAATGATGGCTTTTGTCAGTAGTTTGTCAGTACTTGTGCTGTACTCTATCCGACGTCGTTGATCCAACCTCTTTGACATCGATCATCTGGTATGAGTGTAGAACTGACACTTGTTTTCGGCGCGCGCCATCGCTACGTCGGAGCGTCATTATGTGTGCGTATGCATGGATGTGTGCTTATGAATGTATGTATCTTCGTGTGTGAGACTTCGGCTAATAAACACCTCACATTCTGCTCCAGGGTTGCCCCATTCCCATGGCAAACGCTGCACTCGGTCGTATTACGTACATACATAGCACATGCTTTTGATTCTAATTTATGATGTAGAGACATAGCATGAGGCATAATGGAGGTGAAACATGTACATCCCTTGGCTCATAACTTGATTATCAACAGAAGCTTTTTCGAGTTTCAAATCGAATTGAAATAAACTGATTCACACCCACACACATAAAAAACGTTCTCATATAGTTAATAACTAGATATTATCTATCAATAATTAGATATCATTAATATTATTGGATAAAATTCCTCCACCTTGAGCTGCGCCAACAGCTATGACCTGTTATGGCGCCCAATTTGCTCGGCTGCTGGAAATTCTAACTTATTGGTGTATACTATTCGGCATAAAACAGTTGTATGGCGACCCTTCACTTAAAGTCACTCAAGCTGTAAAATGGGGTACTGTATCTAAAGCATGTCACTCATTTTTTTATGTTACTATCATGCACAAATTGGCCAGTGGATACGGATCATCTCAATTTATTTTATTTCGTATGACAATACTGCTAGTTTAAGTTTAAGTTTAAAATACTGCTAGTAGAGTAAGGAGCGACGTTAATCTCTTACGTCCAGGCAATTTCACGTGATTATTCAGCACTATACTTGTTATCTCACGTACTTTTTATATCAGCTTAATATGGGCATACAGGAA
Organism: Tropilaelaps mercedesae; assembly: GCA_002081605.1. Classification (NCBI taxonomy): domain Eukaryota; kingdom Metazoa; phylum Arthropoda; class Arachnida; order Mesostigmata; family Laelapidae; genus Tropilaelaps; species Tropilaelaps mercedesae. Next base: position 17,922 of record MNPL01009802.1, on the reverse strand, counting down.
CCGCGAGAAATTACAAGCTTTCCTTTCTTCATGACCCCCTTTTTGTAAGCGCTTGCGCTCCTGTGCTTGCGATCTGAAATAATTAGTCATGTGCTTTACACTTTGAATAGGAGCGTGCATGAGAATTTAACGCGGCGCCGGACTCTTACCTCGAAGCACACTTTTTGGGTAAGCGCACACAGAAGTCTATTCTGGTTGCTTGCTCCGAACTTGAGCCGATCCGTCTAAAAAGTTAAAAAAGCTGAAAGGGGCCTGGATATTTTTTGTGGCCTACTATGCAATGCTTCTGGCCACCCGAAAGATTCACCCCGAATTTAGATTCCATCGAATCAGCTCTGATGTCATTTTACGTACGATATTCATAATTCTTACACGTACTTTGATATTACTGGCTGACTATACATACGAAAGCGTGTTTTCAAATGAATACTTCGGGCGTGTTCAATTGTATTTGTCTCAAACGCTCGGAGTCGCTACCGTTGTAAATCAGTCATAATGAAAATTGTTATATATACACGCTACTCATACAAAAACCATTAATATTATTAACGCGGGACAAGTATTAACAGACCCTGTGGTTTTGACTATTTCACCTTTTGCTAGCTCTGAGTGGCTATTTCTATCATGGAAACAATGTTGTGGTGATCGCTTGTTTTAGCAGATAGAAAAGCAAGTAAGGTTGTGTATACTCATTAGATCAGTCAAAAATAGGTGTTTTTTGAACTATTATAACTTGTGTATTAAAGGAATGACATGAACATGATCGGTAGACACCTCGAATTAGCCTCATTAATGAACGGAAGCAACTGAAATAACAAAACTCAAACCTGGAGAATAGCTGAGAAGTTTAAAATCAGTTAACCTCAACTTGTTTTAAATATTATACTTGTCAATCTATCAATGTGCCAAGCTGATGGGCCTTTGCATTGTCAGTGAATAGAGATACTGTGTGCTTTTGATTGCTCCACGACTTTTCGAAGAGGCTCTCCGAGATCTCAAGATATCGAGGACATCAATTTTTGCTATTTGTCTGGTACTTCGTAAAAACAGATTCCATGAATGTCATGGAGGCAAGTATCATCACTACGTTAATCTCAATCGCAAGACACTGAAGGTAACATTACTCATTATGTAAGCAGTTTTCTGGCTTGGATCCTCTCAGATGCGCAATCGAGACATACTCATGTTTAAAAGTGATAACCACTTCCGCTTAATCAACTAAATGTAAGGAAAGGTGGCATTTGGTTGTGAAATACAACACTTTGTATATAAAATAAACATAATGTAAGATTGTTGCGTACGTTATCACTATTTTGCCACTAATCATTTTACGTAGTTTTATGATTATAATCATTTTTATGTAAAAATAGGCGTCTCATCGCGAAAGATCCTCTATAAAGATGCCCTACAATATAATTAAGCCTGTTGATATTTTCATCGTTATTGGGAAACAGGTGATTGGCCGTGTAGCTTAACTGCATAGTCCCATGTTAACTAATTTATGAACAAGCATTACGATAATAATAATAGCTTGTTTAATTTACATTTTTATAATTCCGGATCAGCCTGAATTTATTATTATTTTTGCAATGACAGTTAGCTTTGCATGAGGAAAATTTATTATCACTGCACACACGTTAATTTCATTCATAGCAAGGTTGAAGGGGATGCGCACTCAGAAATAATCTAATTGGTAGATGATTAACCGGAGATAATCCGTAGGAAGCGAAGAAAAAATGGTTTAGATAGTCGTTTAGAAGAAACATTTTGTGTTACATGGATCTGTTGTGTACAGTAAAAGTGAAAATGGCAGGAACTACCATTGTGTGCATAACAATCGTTTTTGTCAAACTACCCGGTGTGAATTTTAGGTGATCATGTTCAACTATATATTTGTATATACACATCACAGCAACTTTGGTGTCAAAAATCATGACATCAAATTAATTGATCTCGCGGGCTTTATGGAGATTGCGGATAAATAGTTAAAAGTCGGTCGACAAGAGTTCGGCTTGAAATAGTCAAGAACTTCAAAATTAAAATTTGTCGAATGTGAAAAACAAGAGTAAGTGAACATTTATGACATCGTTAATGACGGAACAAGCATCACTCAAGTTTCACAAAAGGCACACGTTTGCACCAGTAGCACGGAGGGAACCTACATTCAGACACGATTATTATTATGATTTTATTATTATTATTATTATTATTATTATTATTATTATTATTATTATTATTATTATTATATTCTCTAAGATATAGGTAAGATTGCACTCTATACGCGACTTGGCTAGCGAATTCTAGGGTATTCCGATTATTTGGTTGTTTTTTTGCATGTAGAATGGTGAAACAACACGTAGCCTGTCGAAAAACGGGTACGAAGTTCTGTCATGCTCCAATCGTTGACCAATGTTGTCGTAGGCTGAGTGTGCTCGTCAAGTCGTTTCCTGTTATATATTACATAAATCCTGACCACCGCTGCCCAAAAAACACAGATATCATCAGGACAAGCCATTATCGATACTAACATGTATGTATTTTATTCATTTATACACAAATATCTCATCATCTGCAAGTATATATTATCCTCATAACGGCCGACAGTTCAATATGGTGGCGAGCGTATTCACTTGGTGGAGTCTCAAAGCCATTTGTTGGGTATGCACATGTTCTGATATTGGATAGGAGGATTCAATCGACCAATGAGGTGTGACTTGTTTATATAAACTGTGTCTATAATTCAAAGTTACGCCGCTGATACCTCGTGTAATTTCTTGCGATAGCTTACAAGTGGGTCACTTGTAACTTTTAGACTGGTCGTTAAATCAAAGTCTAGACTAGACTTTGATTTGGCAAATCTAGCACCAGAAGCATTCCATTGACTTTATTGAGATCAAGTTTGTGTCTGATACATCATGCCAGGCTGTCGAATTTTTAAAATTTTCATTTTCCAGCAGTATTCAACCATATCCCAAACTGGTATGTTATATTAGCGATTATTCAATAAACATGCTCACTTTTGATTGAGCAAAAAAGCCAAGCGAATTTTTCGTAAAGAATAAAGCGCGCACATTGGGTGAAGCAGATCGACCTAGTTTGTGCTATATACACGCTACGCTTTTCTAAACGAGTTAGCTGCCTGAAGCAGAAGAATGTCTACATCGCTTGACGCCTTAGTACTGCTAGCGTCAGTAACAGCAATTAGGGCACATGGCACGCGAACTGTAGGATTTGGCCGTTGAGGTTCGCTCAGTGAAAACTGTCTAAGGGACAACAATTCTGGTGGTTTTAGCGAAACGTTTTTGTACTCGTTATGGTAAGCTGCTTGCTGAGTGGGCGACACTCCGCCCCATTATGGTTTAGTCCACCAATCGCGACGCATACGCGAGTGCAATTATGATTTAATAATGTTAATTATTATGGTGATGATGATGACAGTGATATCATTATTAACGATAGTTATCATTATTATCATGTTTATTATTATTTACTATATATGTGTAACAAAATATAAATAAAGCGGCAGTGGCGAGGTGCGAACATGATATTACTAAATATCGCGTATGAAATGACACATCGTGGTACTGTAAAACCAGTCCAAAGGTGAGACTGATGGTCTTTGCTTTGTCTTCAATTAAACAAATCAATCTGTGCACCAGCAAAAGTGACACAAAGAATAAAGACGCATTTTTGTCGTAAAATTAGTTGACACGGGTGTCTAAATATAAAACATTTTTGTATGTAACAGAACAACTTAACTGAATCTGAGCTGGCCCAGTTAATGTACTGATAGAGGCGTGGGGCTCTCTATTTCGGTATTTACTTGACGAAAGTTTACATCTCCTCTTAGCTTCTTGCTAACAAAGGTTGGCGCGACGATATTCTACCGTGTACTACACGTCACTGAAGGATCGAAATGATAGAATGGATTAATTATATTAGGGGGATAATTTCGGCGCGCACAATCGCACAAAGCGAGAAAATGAATCGGATAGATACCTTACTTAGGCAAGCCCATTGGCATGTTTGTCGCAGGTAACGAAAAGTACATATCAACGAAAGCATAAAGCTGAGAGAGATCTTGCATCAATAGTAATTTGTTGATTTATGAAAATACTTTGAAAAAGGGGTGAGTTTTTCCTTGACTTTAGCTAGAGGTGAGGTATAATTTACGCATTCCAATAAGCCAATTCAATTCGGGCGCATTTTTTAGATGATAGACGCGTGGTACTGCCAGGTCGCAGACGTTCATCTTATCTGTTTTCAAATGTCCTATTGCCAAAAAAAACAGCGCGAAAGGAAGAAACATGTCTGTTGTAATTATGGTTCTAAAAAACCGTGCCAAAAAATGCTTCAATATTCGGTGGAGAAAGATTATCATACAACTCGTGTTATGGATGGGCGTACTTTATCGGTCTGCGCGGGAGCTCTTGTTATCCTTAAGGTAAACCCAAGTGAACTGTAGATACACGCGGAAGCGGATTTGCGTAGCTTATTTTGTTATCTAGGTAAACTGACAAGCGTCACAGTTTTCACCTCGTGGATCATAATTAACAGTGCTGCCTACAATTGCTAATCGATAGCGTTTTTCCGCGGTGTTTTAGATCATTTTATGAAAATTAGGCAGGCACGTAAATGGCAAACAACAGAGCAAGAAAATCAGTGATATAAACTTGACTGGTCTGAAACGATTGGCCGGGGGTGTTCGGGTTTGCTTCCGTTTTGAAAGGACGCGTTAACCCCACGTCGCATAAATATATAGCTACAAGTGGCTAAACAAGCGAAAGATTGCTCGATGTAAGTTTCCTTTTAGTTGAAGTTTTGACGGCTTAGCGAAAAAGATGAAAATCGGTGGAAACATTGTGATCGCTGTAATGGTCTGATAATGGTAACATTTCATTTTCTTTACATGTACTAACTGTAGCGGTTAACATACCGATAACATTAATAGTCTATACTGTTGTTATCGGCTGTGAGCAAGGACCGTCCTTACGTTGAGCGAATTAAAAGTTCCCAATCACACTTCCTGTTTTTGTTGGTTGTGGTGCACTTACATCTAAATAAAGGTTGAGCTGATCACATTTAGTTTTATTGGCCGTTTTAAATGACAATTCGGTAGAATTTTAATTCAACCTAGTACCACAATCGTTTTGTACGGATAATACCATTCAGTAAGTGATGTGCTTTTCTTAACCACACACGCGTTCCGTTTTTTCTTATTTTTTAAAGTACTAATCGTGTGATGGCACTTATGACTGTTTACGATAGCTATTTTCGATGCTTTGTGCACCCGGCCATCGGCTATTTTCTACCTGCGTCATCGTTTTGAGTTGTTTTTAAAGCGATTATAGGTGGATAGTATAACTGGGTAGAATGTAAATTTAAAGAATGTTGTTAACGCGAGCAACGAAAAGCCACTGTAGCACATATTTAAAACATATGTGCACTATAGCACACAGACACAAGCAGCATATACGAAACAATTCGCTAAAACGCTGCACTAAATTTCGAGTTTTTGTTTTTCATTATAACATTCCGGTAGCCTCGATTTATACATTCTACCTTCCTTAGTGTCCTTTTTATCAGTAACGTTGCGGCGTCTGCTTTTTTGTAGCACTGGAATGCGTCAGGATAGAAGTCTGTCTATTTGTCGGAGAAGAGCTATTGGTCTTTCTCGACGTATTCATTTCAAAGGCGGCATGGATGTTTGTGCGTACTAGCTGTGTGCCTCTTACTATGGACCGTATTAAACTGCTTCATGGAGCTTTTGAATCTCTTTCGGAGGGAATACACCAGCTGGAAGAGAAGTAACACAAGTTGCCCTTTTTCATTATAGTACTGGACCCATTCAGTGTTTGGCTACCGGTATGTTTTTGTTTATTGCGGCTTTTGGGCGTCCAGTCTCAAGCAGTGTTTAAGCGGCCGTGACGGAACCACAAGACAAACCAAGTGATTCCTTGACATATGGGCCACTTGGCACTTCCATATCTACCCATAACTCATCGACTGCTTTTCTGTACCTTTAGTTTTTCTTATTATGGTAAACCGTTATGCAATCGTGTGCCAGTGGGGCTGTCGTTGGGTAGCCACATAGCCTTCCCTTAATGGTCTATGATGGTAGGAGATTGTACTATACCAGCGGTTACTCAGTCATCTTCTATTGTGAAAAGGCATGGGGGAGAAAAGCCGCGTCAAGAAGAGAGAAAATACAAGAAAGAGAAAATGCAAAATAAAGATTGATTGGTAGATTGTAGGTAGGAAGAGATAAAGAGGACTTTGGTTTGTTATAGGAAAATGAATGGAACTAAATGGTGAACCGTGGGACGGCCAAATGGTCGGCGACCATCGTTTAGCGTTGACTGACGCAGCCTGGCGTAGCACGGCTGTAGCAAGGTGCTCTGTTCGTATTATAAATCCCTGGCTGGAAAATGTCTGTTGTCGTTGCATACGGTGACTTGATGCTGATTGTGGAGAGGTTATCCTGAGACACAAACCTTTTTTCGAATTAATTCTATGATATCCGTCGGCACAAACAGGCGGGGCGCGTCTACCTAAGATTCCTGATTCAATCAAATACAAACATTCCGCATGTATTATATGCATGAGTTATTGTATTTCGGTTGCTTTATCTTCTTCTTTGTTCGCCCACAGTTATGTTCTTTGGAAGCTTTTAAACCAAATGCTTCAACGTACCAGCTCGACAAGATGAGGTGCGTTTGTCGAACTTCAAAATATCCTCTTCATTTGGTGATTGACGAGTAAACTTCATTTATGATGTTTGTCTGAAAGCTATGGGTGTTGCCTTTAATTTGATTTCGCAGCACTTGCTGTTCGACATTCATTTGTGCTCTGCGTGTTTAAGTCGGCTGCTATTGTTTACCGTCCTTTTTTTGTGTTGTAGACAGTTACGTACAGTTTTGTTCGTGTTGTTAACTCGGCCAGAGCTTCTAGTGAGTTATTTTAATAGACATCCCGCACAGCAGTGGCTCAACATTACGGCCAGGAGTGTCTTCCCGATACCTGGTAACCTACATATGAAGGTTCTGATTACGTCCGATGTTTTTAAGAGTAACGGTAGTACGCACATAAAGGTTATGTCGGCGGGTATTTATTAACCAAATGATTTATCAAACACTAGAAACAGTGTTTAGTTGAGTTGGGCGGAGTTCGTGCTTATAACAAACGCACAAAATCCAAAAAAACATGCAACTGTTTTATAGAGTTAAATTTTTTTAGAGCAGGCGTTTACTAGTTGACAAAGAGTTCAAAACATATTCGCCATTATATGTGACGTTTTGTACATAGTGGATGTGGTATCTTCTGTCGTAATCAGAGCATACTTCAGCTGTTTACGCCGACCCTGTAGGCGTTATTGCGTATGAGGAATACAATGTCACAGACTTGTCTATATTTCTATACACCGCACATGCTCCGCACCTGGCTGCATGTGTGCGTGTCTGCTTCAGCGCGTATCAGATCCAAAAAAAGAGCCAAAATGAGACAGAGGCGAGAGAGAACATGCAAGAAAGAGAGACTGCGTCAGTATGGACCCGATCTGCATAGAAAGTAGTTGATGCCTTGGGGTCCACGCACACCGGCAGTTATCACAGTGCTAACGCACACTCACTGGCACACGTATTATCTGCTGTTACGACACCGGTGTTCTGGGGTAATCAGACGAGCGATTTCGTAGTATTCCTAGCTGCAGTAAGGGAATCAGAATGAACGTTCTCTGTATGTTATGCGAGCCACCTCGGGACCATTATCGGGTCCACTCACTCTCTGTTTGTATCATGAGATGACATATTCCTGTACTTTAATAACGCTGTGATTCGTAGCCTCTATGGGGTTGGTGCTTTTCTAAATCGAAATATTAAAGGGTTTCTGAGTGATCGAAATGCGTCCATTACGTCATAATATCACAGACACAGTTGTAATGTATATAACACGCATAGGAATTCATAATGCTTATAAAATCATAGACTTTCTTCTGCTGACCTCTTCTTAGCTATGACCCAACGCCTTGCACCGTAACGTGCTGCTAAAAACGTTCATTTTCTAGAGGTCATCCTTCGGCGCACGATTCAGTTTTGATAGGAACAGGTTTGAAAAAAGTAATAATTTCCACAGATTATCGACATATAATATTAACCGGCATACTGTATTTATTGGTAGTATCTGTCCTGTTGCCGCTTTGCTGGTTGTATTTCTCTGTTTTTACCTATTCTTATTCTTCAAGAACTTCATCTAGCCACAAACCGTGTTTGAAAAAAAGTAATTTTTTCCACCCGGGGTTTCTCACTCTTTCACATTCGCTCATTTATTTCTTGTTCCCCGACATCCCATACGTCATAGCGGAACTTTTATTAAAAATGACTTTGTTTGTTTGATAAGATTTGTCGTCCCATTTAGATTCCTCCACGCTGGCCTAAGTCTGCACCCACATCAATATCTTTGAGAAACAATCATTTGACTGACACACTGATTGGACCAAACGGGCTCACAATTTCGATTGCGCACGCTACCGCAAATAAAATCTATCCTGTGAGCACCTCGTCATTATCAGCGTACTCTGCATCCGCCTGTTTTTTTCGACAAAAGTTTTTATACTTTACTTTTTTCTACCTTCAATTGCTCTTTTTCTGTATGAATACAAATAACTTCCCGCTGAAGCCCTGCTCTGCGCCAAAGACTTTGTGAACCCATCTGACGGATCACTTGTTTTATTAGACGAGGTAAATTACTTTCGTTGTATTATTGGTTATACAGTGTCGCCTGAAGGAGCTGGCACAGATGCTATAGCTAATATTTCGTATTAGTGACTCACAATTTTTTATTTACTGCATTTTTATGCCACGTATGCTGGTGTCGCCTGGTCGGAAGTGTCTTGACAGGACAAATGTTATTCAATGACAAGAAACGTGGCGAAGAATCAGGATTAATATCGAGAAGATGGCGGTACCGTGAACGAGGCGGCTTCAGACGTCATGACGAGAAGCGGTTAAGAGGTGAACCCCTCTTCTCCCCTGTCGAGCGAATTCACAACTATTGCCAGTGCTTGGGGGTGGACATGACTAACGGCGGACAGTAGATGGCGGATGCCAGCTAGCCAACGGCACCGCATAGCAATACGGCAACAACAACAGCGACATGCGCGACCTATGTTGGAAAGGTAGCCGTATCGCTAGAAAAACGTCAGTGGTGGCAGGGATAGCCGAAGGTGATACTTGCATTCTGGCGGGCGGAGCAGTGCTGGTGCTCAAGCAGGTGAACAGACAGGGAAGCTGACAAGCAGAAGCCAAAGCCAAAAATGGAACGATTGCCACCGCAGAACAGCGGTGGCAAAACTACATACTAGCCGTTGTTGTAGTAGTAGTAGTAACGGTAGGAGCAAGATATATTGATTGAGCACTGCAGCCGATGGCAACTACGGCACAGCAATGGTGGCTGTGCATGGCGACGCATCCTGGCGGGCATCGCAAAACCACCGCTAGGACGGACACGATACAATCCCTCAAGATGACTTCCCCTTTCGTCGTTGGTGGGCACGATAGCCACGGCTGTAGGACGATCTGGTGCGCGGTCTGTTCGTCTTCTATCGATAGACATAAATGGATTGAAATGGCCGTAGAAGTAGTCATCGGTAGGTCGTAGAGAACAGGCGGTCGCGGTGGCGGCAAAGTGCAGAAGAGGTCGAAGTAGCCAAGGAACTAGTTGAGTGCCGCTTCTGCACCATCTGTCCTTCTTCATTTTGCTGCTGGTGAGGTTGTTGGGAGCTGTGTTGCTCCGACTACTGTTGGAACGATGCAGCAATTGAAATTGAAAGCGATGCTCGTTGGCTCGTAACAGCTGGCCGAGCTCTGACGGCTTGTGCTGTTGCGTTTTGATAGTGCGGAAGAGTTATTGCTGTTCGGTGCTGAGTTGGATGATGTTGCTGTTACGGCCGCAATCGTTGGATCCAGTTACCCATGCAAGACGTAAGTTACCAGCAAACGCAGAGCTACGGCGCTGGAGTTCACTTTATGAGTTATTTTTAAAGGGATACTGGGCAGAAATAGTGTGGTAAATGGTTTTTCGAACCGGTTCGCTAGAGAGGGAGAACTATAGACGCATGGCGTCCAGGCGGTAAACGCATAAACGCGTTCTAATAGAGTCCGTTTTGAGTTAGATAGGACGTTAGAAAAATTTACATGGTTTATCTCATTTCAAGACGCCTTTTTGTCGCCATGATAAACTTGTTCTCTCTGCTTGTCACACATGCTGAACTGAAGGGGGACCTTAGGTGTGTGACGAGTATGGTTATACGCATGTATGAGCAGCACAGAAAGTAAACAAACAGAAGAAATTCGAATCGGGAAGAGCTGAAGAATGCATAACATGGTGGAGCGGTTGAGCGCGTTTTTGATGAGCCACTGTAACTTCCATATTATCGGTGTTCTACCATCAAATAATGTTTGAATACTTGGATTCCATACCAGTGAATAGTACAAGGAAGTTTATTTCTGCTACGAGTTAGGTAGTGCTTAGGATAAGTGCCTATTTTGAGAGCTGAAATAGGGAACCACGGTTCACTAAACGTTGGTCTTCTATTTTTTTCAAATGAAAAACTCGGTTTGGCTAATTGATGGTTATTCGATAAATGACTATTCTAGCATAACGTTTTTTTTGTTATTACGCTTATGGTTTGCCAGTCTCAAAACTCAATAGTTTTTTGCAATCATATGGGCCATAACAAGTACAGGAGTGCAACTGAAATGTTTTGCCTAAATGATATAAATTGTATTACAGATTTCCAGAGAATCTAATATGCCTTTAACCTATGTATGTGAGTTTTCGATTTGTCTCTATCATTATTTGTCGCTCGATAGGGATGTATACGATAGAGCAACGGATGGCCAGAGGACAAATGTGGCATTGTTTGACTCAAATGTTATTGCCGCCATCCAATGTTCGTGTCAGCCAGACCGCCGTTACGGGCATAATTTCGTTGTCATGATCCGCATACTTGGCTGTGTATATCTTATGTGTGTGTGTATAGTGTTTGCGTGCACGTTAGTCTCTGTGATTATATATATATATATATATACATTTGGTGTTTGCATCGTCTGGGCGTATTTGAGTGTAAGTGTTGCATCTTGCATGACACGAAGGACATGATGAGCTGTAGTGTTGCTGATGCTGACGAGACTCAACCGGCGAATCACTGATGTTGTATGGTAGCATCTTTTTGTATGGTGGCATCTTTGTTGGCGCATTACGACAAGCTTGGAAGGCTAGCATAAGAAGAAGAACTATACAGAACAGCTCATTGTTTCTGCTTCTTCACCAAAAAGCGCCGAATATTGTCTTAGAATCGATTGATGATGCTTGCGTGACTGGTATAGAGGGAGAGAGATTCAGGGACCACCAACAAACAGCGTTGGCTTACCAGAACCGAGCGAACTTAACTTTGAACTGTTTTGAGTAAAAGCTCCTTGTCGAGCAATCTTAAACATTAACTATTGGCTTGAATACGAAATGGGGTGGGTTTTTTTTAAAGTGCTACGGATGTCTGCAAAGTCCATGAGCAGGAGAAGGAAGCCGAGATATGTGTGAAGCGTAATGATGGCTGTAAGTTTTATTCTGTTCAGTGCCGTGTAATCCTACAATGAAAGTGCTATGTAAATATCTATGGGACGATGTAATAGTAACGACACAGCCAGCTTGTGAATACATTTTGAAAGTAGTGGCTATATGAAGAGCACCTCAGCGATTTTTCCCACCAATGTTGACTTAAATAAACTTTGCCTTAAAAACAAGAACTCTACTTAGCATGTAGTTATTAATAACACTCTATTCTTGTTTTTTTTTTTTACTTCTTGGTTTATCTGTGCGTTACGTAAGATGTAATTTGGGCTTTTTTCTTGAGTAAGTGTGTATATTGTGTCTGTTATTGTCTCTCTCTTATTATTGAATGTTTTGAGAAATATTTACTACCAGACAAAACAGCTGCATCTTCATGATGCCGTTCCAAAATCCGTAATTGTGGTCATCTAACTTTATCGAGAATCACACGAAATTTATTCGCCTTGTCAAGAACTCACATAACTATCATATATTAAATAAGAAGAAGGAACAAAAAGCAGACGACGATTATTTTATCCGTTTTTATTTATCTTATTTTTGGATACATATATATATTTGTGTGTAGCACGTGAGCCTATACTATAGTTCACTGACCCAGAGACATCCGTAGTTTTGTAGCAAAAATACCGCTTTAATATTATGCAGGAGTAGGGCAAATTAATTTGTAATGATGAGCATGAACTTCAGCAGAATTATAACTTTCGTATCAGAATTGTCATTTTGACAGTGTTATGCTGCCGATGGTGGTTGCTATTGTTGCTGCCATACTTTCTTCTACTGATCTTCCCGAGTATTGAGCTGGTGACAAGTGTTGCTTGATGTCGCCTTAGAGTACGACAAAGCACTTACGGTTGGTCACTAAAGGTGAACTTTTGTGAATAGTTTACGGCTTATTTAATGTCTTCCTTCTTTCGGCTGCATCCCCTGGAAAAGGGACTGTGCAGGAAAAGTTAATTCTGTTTTCATGATGCTCTAAGAGGTCATCCTTTCTGTCCTCACTATGCATGCTTCGTCTATGGCCGTTGAACCGGCTCGCGTGTACCTCGCCGTTTTCACGCATTGAGAAGTGCAATTTCTCTTACCACTCTATTTATGATCACAATTGTAAGGTAATTTAGAAGTTAATGATGTGTTTAATTGTGGGCTTTCGTCATAGTTCTGCTCTCTACTATTTTCTCCTACCCCTATTGCCAGTATGTACTGGTAGGCATACGCTTCCTAGTAGTGTTTGCGTGTATGCCACGTTACGTTAGCCATTTAGTAACACTTTGGTCGGGAAAACTTGTGGGCTCGATACTACAACAATCAGTCGCTCCTCGTTGATTATACCGCTTTATACATGCCCTTTGGCTTTCTCTTTCTCTAACTGAACATAATTGCCAACCCAGTCTTTAAGACAGCCCAGTAAATGCTTCAAGTAACAATGTAAAAAATATGAGATTATTAAGTATAACGCTGTGGAACTGTCTACTTCTAATTGTCGCACCATTTGTTCTCACTTACCACAACTTCTACAGAATTTATTTTATAGAAAAGAGCGACACGCAAAATGCGACTTTAGTGTTATTGTATACAGACTTTAGCGTAAAATGGACAAATAGCAATAATAAAATAAGCAAATATAGTAGCATATTATTACAGTGATATAACAATACACAGTGATCCCTGTATGGACTATTTCATTATTTCGAAGTGGGTGTGCATTTTCGACACGCTAATAATGAACGCAATAATTGCAAGGACTTTTACTTATTGCTAGGTGATTATTACAAGCAACACATGGAACAGTCATATGAAAAGTAAAATTAGCTTCGTGTTCTGCCCATAGAGATTTTTTGCTGGACTGTGGGTGCCAGATTGATGCGCGCGGCTTCTATCTAGTTTTAGCCTCTCTGCGATAATAATTCGTTTTAAGCATTTTTTCAACGGGCTTCCTAGGCGTGGATGTCGGCGTTCGATCAGAGAATTTGGCAATGGCGTTCGATTAATTGGATAGAATTAACTGCGTCAAAGTTATCTAACTTTCACTCAGTGAATACTACAATCTTAACGATGCTTGTAGTTTCCTCTTACGGAGTACTCACCACCCAGAAGCATATATGCCCACAAAGACGTAAACACGTAAGAGGACTATTAAAGTGTGATTCCTTTCAAACAATTTGTTTTCACAGCGTGCTCGGTCGAGTACATTTTGATGACTACCTCCATATAATATTATATCGTCGGGAATATAACTCGCATGCTATGGTGTCCAGCAGTAAGGTATATTTCACCATATAGATGTTTTCTATGTTGAATAAAATTTTCTACAAGAGCTATTCTTATTATTAGTCATTCTCACATTAGGGTATTCTATTCGGATCATGCTGTTTCAGGTGAGTTTTTTGGTATATCGGAGAGCAGATGTCTCTACACGTGTGCTATCGATACGTTCGCGCTGTTGTGAGATTCGATGATTTTTGATGCTTTTTGTATGGGTGAGTTGTACCTACGTGTGTGGTGACGTCGACTGTGTAATTTCATGAAAGAAGTGGGACCGAAGCGCTAGTAACGGCCAGCACAATTATACGGTCCCTCTCTTTCTCTGTTCCCTGGTGCCATTGACTCTGCAAACGTTATATTCGGGGAATGATTTATTCAGGCTGTGCGTTTTCGCGGGAAACCTTGCTGTCCCTCTGCGCTGATTGTGGCGCAAAGTTTCACCTGCCCGATTTTATTCAAATTGCATATGCTTGTTTTGTGCGAGTAAAATACAATCGCGCGCTAAGAGATTCTGAAAAATAAGAATGCTCAATAAACAGATATCGTAAAATACATATGGCTCTGTGTAAAAACATGATGATTTATTTACTATATCTTTTATCCAAAGCAATTCCGCGGACGAATAGACGTCTCGAGAAGCTATAAAAAACTACGTTACTTATTTCTGTGTCTGATAACGTCTACCGAATTCAGCTACAGATCTACTTAGCGTTGTGATCTGTTATCACTATTTCGCTGGCCGCTTTCGCGCTGTGCTTGTGGTGTTGTAGTACCATAGAAGAGAGAAGACATAGGGAATTAGTCGGAAAAAGAAGTGTCCAAAAATGTCAGCAGTGTACGAATGAGTTACAATTGTGTGTCTACCCACGGTTTATGACAGCGAACTGGACTGTCAATAGCTCTGTGTTCAGTCGATAGAAGGTGCGTGTCAACCATGTCCCAACTCAGCAAAACACACAACAGGCAGAAATGCTTTATATCTCTAGGTAATTATTTCGCTGAGTTCATTGGGATTGACGTACTAAGCTCCCCAGCGGCCAGCGATTCTGTTAGAATATTACACCGACTGGACAACATGACACGAAGAGCGTATCCGTTCTAAGCCCTTGACAACCTCTTGACTACTTCAGTCCTAACTGACATTACACGTTAGTTCCTCCACCGATGCCGAGCGATGGCGACTGACCAAACACTTTATAAAAAAGTGCCACGAAGAAAAAATCGAAAATCAACGATGTCGCCCCGTTCGTTATTTTTTGGAGCTCTTCGGCGTCGTCCTCTGATACGAGATCAAGGAAGAGCGGACAACTGCCACCCGTTTGGCTTGTGTTCACCACTCGCGTCATCCTCTTCTTACGACTGACCGCAATAACAGGGCTAATAGCAGAGATTGATTGAATGGGGGTTTTTCCTACTTTTCTTTCGACAACCACACGTCGAGGCGATGTGGCCATGCCTGTGTTTGTGTATGTTAAGAAGCCGGAGAAGAACCGAGTTCCTTGACTCGTTTTCATTAATGGCGACGCTGCCATTGATTTTGTCTCCTGTGTTGTGGTGACACGTATACCATTCACGAAACAGGAGTGATCGGACCCATATCTCTAGATTTTCTGGAGCATGTTATAACATATGTATGCCGAAAATGCTTACCCGAGAAATGTCGCTAGACAAGAATGATTTTTCTTTGTAAACTGAGAAATTCTTTTTTGGACTTTATCAGTAAACACATCTGTCCGGAGGTAAATGCTATATGTGCCTACGCGTCGATTAAACGGGCGCAGCCGGCAGCAGTTGATATGGCAACGTTAGGCGTGTAAATGGATCTCTTCCGTCTGGGATATCTGCAGCACATCAATGCATGTTGGTTGTCCTCAAAATTTTTAAGCTGCAGCTCCGCTTAAAAGCAACAACCTTAAAGATACGTTATTGAGAATCACTGAGCACCGTACAGACAATTGAATGAAATGCATACAGCTTGCATGAGTGCGAACTTCTAGACAGGCATTCATTATTTAATATTTATATCTAAGATATCTTTTATTTTATTTTTTATTTTTCATCCTTATTTTTTAATGTAATTTTTTAAGATTAAATCAAAGTAAACAAATAAGAAAATAATTTAACATATTTAATATCTGCCTTTATACAAAGCTGATAAATTATTGAAGATACAATGGTTGTCCAAGTAGAATAGCATTTGCTTTAGTAGAACAATAACAAATAGATGTTGTTGACAACGCTGAAGGGCGCTTGAGCATAAGGGAAGTATATTAAGTTTTGTTGCATTATTATCACTGTTTAGTTAAGAAGACCATATTCAAGACATTCTTATGATGACCAAAACGGTGGAAAAAATAATAATGTTAATGGTGATCTGCATTGGATGATTAAACCATTGCTCTGTTATTGGTGTTGTTCTTTCCTTTGGCCCGCTTTGTTTCTTTGTCACCACCTCATTGCCTTCTATCTGTCCATCTGTCTCGCATCCTACCGTTGCGCTTGTTCAATTTCTTTCTCGTTTCGCTGTACTCGTTGCTGCTAGCGGAACAAAATTGCCGCGATGCAGAGATAAACCAAAACTACGTTGTTGCTGCCGTCAGCGAGCGCTGCACCGGACCGTCTGCTCCCTATAGCGCCCACGGCCAGGGCAAACAGGAGGGCTCTAGTTTGCATTTACCAAAGCTATAAGTGGTCCTCGCGGAATTAGGAAAGTGGGGTATGCTTTAGATGAACTGCGTTTAGTAGCAGCAGCTGTAGCCGTCCCTATAGTAGTACTAGTAGTAGGAGTGTTGCAGGTGTCGTGCGATTTTTTCCGACGTTCCTTTATTTTTTGCTAAATGTAAAATAGTTGCTGGTCCTTCGTGCAAATTCGCCGGCGGGGCTCTGGCGGCTATGGAACGGTTTTGTCGTGTTCAGGAAATTGTAACAAAAACGCACTCTATGCGGATAGAAATAGAAGAGCAGACAGGGCGAATAATAGGCCTGCTTGCGATCAAATAACGCTCCTCGCTTTTGTATGATGTTGTTGTGCATGATCCTGTACTGTATATGCTTGTACCTACTGTATTTGTTTTGGGGTAGCCAGGAAAAATTCTATTTAGAGGAAACCAGTTTTTAATTGAACACTAAGGCCGCTTTAACTATTATCATGCTTATGGTAAAGCCAACCATTCACTCACATTATTATTTGTTTTATCAATATAAAGTGCCCTGTAATAGTAATAATAGTAATAATGTTATTAATTAGAGAAATAATAATAACAATAACTGATTGAAACTCGAATGTTGCGTGCTTTTCGTGACATCATTGTTCTAATAATTAGTGGGATCTAGTCGCATTTCAACTTAAGCTGCTTTTTAACGATTTAGATTGTGACCGTTGGCTCCCTTGTCTAGTATCAGATTTACTCCTTAACAAGCCAAACGATTACACCATACTGTTATCCCACACTCAATTGAGAGTAGAGTCTAATGAAATGGCTACTCTTACCTTTGGTCCATGGTCACTACCTTAATTTATGTGATATTTTACACGGAGCAACGCTATACAAAACTTTCTTGTGAAAGTTAAATTAAACGGTATGTGAAAAACAAAAATATTCAAGATTGTCCTTTCAGGTTACTATGCCTCTATGATAATAGTGTACGGATTGCAATGCTGTGATTACCAAATCTTTAGAAGACAAGTTTGGAAGGTTGTTCTAGTCGATAAGAATTATTATATATACAAATTTCGCGCAACGTTTGTCATAAGCACTTTTACCTGCCGTACAAACGCTGCGACATCAGTTGAGGTCACAGTTTTTCTCTCTGAAATAAAACTGAAACGGAAAGTGGGTAAAAGAGACAAAGGTAAGAGAAAAGGTAAGATAGACAACTGTAAACCTTCTTCTTTGCATTATTCCTCTTAGTGACCAGTCTATGAGCTACTTGTGGGCGTTGTTAAGTCAAAGCTACTACCTTTTTTGTCTAAATCCCTTTTGGTAGAACCGTTTTTGTATATATATATATATATATATATATATATATATATAT
>MNPL01009801.1:2006-26105 GCA_002081605.1 Tropilaelaps mercedesae | reverse complement strand
CTCATATATATATATATATATATATATATATATATATATATATGTTTCTCGAAAAGATTACTAAAAAAGGCAGCAAATATTTACATATGTATCAATGAAAACCTTATTCTGCATTCCATTGTAGGCTTGGTGTGCATGTTGTGCGGTGGATACTGCGAACAAGACAAAAATTTCCTCTGAAAGAGTGGACGACAGTTATCGCTAGAATCACGACGCCGTAATCGGGTCGTTACAAAATCCAACTCCAAAGATACATTGCCTTAGCTCTGTGCTCGTAGCAGATTGGATGAAGGGACTGAATACTTACAGAGCCAAAAGAAAATGCTCTCCTAGACGAAATCTGACAAAAGAGAACAGAGAGGAGTACAAATACCAACCAAATTCCAAGCCAAGAGCTTCCAGTGAACATACTGTGCTCTGTCCCACGAGTTAAGTAAATGTCTGTACAAACAAGCCATATAATCGTTTCCATAAATAGTTTCACACTCGCCCTTCTATTGAATCAGCGGTATGTTTTCATAACTCGGTTCAACTTCATCTTATCTTTGTTTATCAAGAATGTGGATTAAACCCTTGACTGCATTCGTTACGTTGGATACTACTATGCCACACTTGATCTATACACAGTATCTAGGGTACAAGCGGTAACATACCGGTTCTCTAAATCCTCAATCACACTTGCTATCGCAGTTATGAAATGAAGTAGTCCAAAATAGGCGTATACCAAGCTTCATCAAACGAAAAAGCGTCTTATTAATCTCACTTAAAAATAAATAATTGAGTAAAATGATTTCTTCTATTTTTATGCTGGAGATGATGATTTTTATTTTTTTTATTCCTATTCAAGGATGTTTTTATGACATAAATCAAGAGATTTCTCTATGCGAGTATTGTTTTAGGCTTTCGGCAATTTTCAGCACGTGCCTCGCTATTAATCAGGCATCAATAGAGATACTCTTTTCTCGCTTGTCTCGTGTCGCATGGCTTATGTGTGCAAATACAGAAAGGTCATTTTGAAACTAAATTCGACAGAGCAGAAAGAAACGAAACTTAAAGCTTGTTTTACCATAAAGCTTACCCTGAAGCCTCGCCTTATAGGGTCGAATAATGATGAGAGCAATTCTTTTAAAAAGGTCGCCAAAATTCAATTTAGTGTTCTGGACCCTTTTAGTTGTGTTGCACTAGTGTTAATAAACTTGAGCATAGATGTTTTGCTCTATAAAACTAAAGTTTACGAAAGAATCAATAACAGCAACGGTTTGCATTTCTCGGCATTCTAACGAGTTAACGATAAAATAACTCAAAGAATCACTGTGCACATGCTTCGTGTGTACAGTGATTCTTAGGTTTAGGAAACATACCTCCTGGAAGTGGCGAGGTCACCTCTTTCCACGGCCAATAAGAACCGTTTCTCTTCATGAGTGAGCATACCCTCTGGTCGTGGGAGCGTTGCCTCCGCCGACGTCACCGACCCTCGCAGCGAATCCGTCAAACCTGAAGTAAAAATATGGCAAACAATGGCTTTTGAAATACTCTGTTGAACAAACATAATTTCAGCAAATTCTTGTATGTTCAATGGCGTGCTCTCACTGGCTACATATTAAAGGGTCGTGCTATTATGTGCGCGGTGCGTGACGTGCGCTAGAATATCACACGCCATGTACATGCGGTTTCACAATAAACAGGAAATTTGTCCGTGGATAATTCGACTCAGGTGCTATCGGTTCACTAACCCGAAGACTGTGAGATTCCACTGGACGGTTAGGCGCAAGATTATTGTAGGGATAATTTTACTAATTGGCGTATTAGTTCAACAAGAATCGTATAAAAATTTGTTACGCGAAGTCTGGGCTCATGAACCACGTACGCTCTTTCACCAGAATACAGTGTTCCGCCTACTTGTTAAGCACATTTTTTCCTCACGCTCGATAATCGTAACATGGTAGTTTTCCTTCCTATTTCCTTCCGATTTGCCGTAATGGTATGCCCTAAGACAATTCTAGCTGATAATGAACGCAGGGCATATGTGGATATGCCATCGATGCACAAGTTTAGTCTGGAATTTGCATGTGGCGGTTAAATCAGCTAAGCTATTAATTAGTGATTTACAACTTCGTAAGGATATTTACGAAGTTTAAGACAAAAACTACTTATTTTATTGGTGCAGTTCATTATAATAAAATATACTAAAAGATTACTTCCTCGCTGGGAAGCTGATACAGCATTGGCTGCAATCAGTTTCGAGAATAAGGCTTTTTCGTATGAATGAAGCCCTGTTTTCTCGAAATCGTGTTTGCCATCACAAAATGGTAGTGGCGAACTTAAGTACACAGTATTTAAAAATATAACACAAGATTATAATACTTAATCCATCGCAGTATAGACAAATATTACCTAGGCCTTCCTTAGTGGATGTCTTCCCTTCAGCAGCAACTCTAGTACACGAGTCACCTTCTTTGCAATCAATGAGTCTCCGTATACATAGGCCTACATGCAAAAAGGGTATATGGAAAACAACTAGGTGTTGTAAATGCGTCATCACACATATTGAATCTGCTGTACTATTTCCATGAGTATACACTAGTATAGGTCTTCCGATTTGTCTAAATATTTTGGGTAGATGTCTTGTGTACCCAGCGATACTTAGCAGCTCGAATCTGTCCAGGTCCGCCCTCTTCGGAAAACAGCAAATCAAATCACCCATTTGTCTGGTTCTTTTTTCCAGATGTTGCCGTCAGGTAGAGGTATATACCGAGCTCAATGTGCTTTGAAAAAAGTCCTGTTTCTTTTGGGAAAGATATATCAATAAGGGGAAATTTCAACAACTTCGCTCGTCTGTGGTTACTTGCCTTTCTCTTCCTTTTTTGACACCTTTTCGGAACTACCTTTATTTTATAATAAAGGTTGGAAGGATATAGTAAGTTCGGTAAGGCAGATTGTTATAGACCCCAAAATACGTATCATGTCAAGATAGGCAAAAAAGCTATTTTTTATTTAATGCAAAAATAGGCTATAGCCGAGTCCACCTTATCTTTTTTATTTTTTTCTCTATTCAAAGTGTATTAGATTAAACGAATATTCCTTTTATTTTACGTGAAGTGTAACTTCTGGCACATCGCTTACATTTTGTGTGGCATTATAGCTACGTCTTTCTACATGGTGTGACCACACTGTGGGTCTATGAATTTTTCCATTTAATCCGTTCAAGCACCATGCCAACTCCAAGGTTGACGATTCCAAAGATCTTACTTTACACAAACCCTTAAAACAGATATGTCTGCCTTGCGAGCTAGTAGCTAAGATATTAGAGTGATCTGCGTTTAAGACTTGTTGATTTATCCAGTTGCACAGATTGATTTCTAACGAGCATACAACAGTAAACTATTACAAAGTTAAAAGGGATCGAACGCCAGCCGAGTGCTTAAATACTAGTATTTTGATTCGTAAATTATGCAGATTAAATGGAGAAATAAAATGGATGGAAAGAAAATTAAATGGATCAGAAACGTACTAGCAAGACATTTTCAGTGGAAATGTTTAATTTTGTTCAAACCTGTTAAATGGTAAATCTTCGTTCCTGTAAATAATCGCAGTGTCTGAGAAGAACGCACATACCGTATAACTAAACTATGTGTATTTTGAAAATGACTAAATGAGGAAAAACGAGCACTCTGTCGTAGATAAATAGCTTTTTAATCACGTAAAAAGTTAAATGTTTACTATCATCTAGCGGGATAGCGCAAGTTATCCAACATCTTCACACTGTAACATTAACTTTCGAGAATCGCAATTCTTTCTCACAACTACTGGTAACACATTTTTCACGTTATCGAAAAATGACTTTACAAACACCACCCACACGGAGACATAGCCCTAATAGACACATATTTCAAATAAGTAATAAAAATAAAATATCTCAACACAGTGTCCTATTATATAAAATGACCTTTAGACTTTTAAAAAATTGATAAGCTATTATCAGCAATATGGCCTTTAAATAAGAACCCAACATATAAAAGCTCTTGTCTGTTTTCTTTATTTTTATGAAGCTATAAGTAACATAAAAGGTTAACCTATTGGTTACCCACACTTTTTCATTTTAATGCGTGATGATTGATATCTGAAAAAAGTTAAGTCTTACATTTCTGTTAACATAAAATTCCGAGTCAGCCGCTATAGAATGCAATGTACACACCTGGGGGAGCGGTGAGATCAAAAGTAGCGGTCTTTTCGCGACGGGGCGAAGTAATACTACCACGTGGAGAGAGTCCCAGCGACGTGGAAGAAGCACGTTGACTTAGGCCGCCGCCAATAATAACACCGCTGGCTGCAGGATTCTCGCCAATGGAAACGGCTCCTGGGTCTCGTGCCACCGGCTCTCGAACCTGGGGGTGATCGCTGAAGAACTTCTGCAGGGGTGTCGACGACACAAGGGGTGGAGCGATTCCCCCGGGAACACCCTGACCGGCTCGCCCACAGCCGGCGGCGGCGGCGGAAGAACCAAACGACGGGGGTGGGGCCGAGGAAGCATCGCCAGGGGGCTGCGGGCGACCATCAGTCTCCCGCAGCCCCGAGACCCCCACCAGCAGGCCGCCCTCGATGTCCTCGTCCGCCATAACACCAGCCGGGTCGACCCACCTTCACCAAACGTCGACCAGACGATGAAGAACAAACGACTCTACCGCAGTAAACAACACTGGGAACACGACTTGGCCTGCGATAGAATGCAAACAAGAAACAAGCACATTTAGTTACTCTGTTGTACTAACCTACAACACGTGCAGTAAAATATGGCATAAAACTGTACTGTGTATATATATATATATATACATATATATATATATATATTGCCTATTTCGTATCTTGCCGTATTATTTGATATTTCTATAATTCCTGCTTGATGTACTACCGAGCAGCATTGATGCTGAAACTGTATGCATTTTCATTTATAGCAATCTGTGAACACCATCAACTCAACAAAAATACAGGGTATGCAACCACGTTTACGCGCCCAAATGTATTACGGAATCGCAAGCGTGTTTCCGAGACTAGCACGGGCCCCACAAATAGGATTTGGGTTTGCTTAAACCTCGACATGAGTACGTGCTTGATGTAGAAGCAACCCGTAGGTCCTTTTTCTCTGTCTGCCCTTTCTTTCTCTCTCTGTTGCATGGCTTCAGGTACCTGAACGGAACTGAACGAGCCCTCTGCCTAAACTAATAGTGTGTTTCACTGCAATGTACCCATTTTTTAAGAGTATCACTCTCTAAGAAAATAACTAATAAAAAAGAAGGAGAAGAGACGCTTATTTCGGTATGTTGAGAACAGAGCCAGATGGATGATCATCACCAGCAGACGTTGCACGGTGGGCCATCCCTGCTAATCTTTGCGCCTTTTCCCTCCTTTCTGCTTGTGAATCATTTAATCCCTTCTGTAATGAATCCGATATGACGCCGCTTTATCAGATTTCGAAAGTAACAACGCAACGCCCACAGTCACGATCAGCATATTCACACCTCACATGAATCCTAAACAGCTACTTCGGACACAGATATAAATACGCATCATGGTGTCAACATGCGGTCAGCGAAATGTATATTGACGAAGAACTGGATCCAAATCCATGTGCGTTTTTACCTCTTAACTAGTTTGCGTTACATATATGTCTAAAGCATAAATGCCATTTCACATCCGGTTGTGAACTTTTAAAAAATGTATATCTGGACATATATGTTTAAAGACTTGGAATCCGCATGCAAATCTGCTTATAAGATCTAGTTTTTAATGAAGTTTTCTTTCCCTCTTCAATAAAAAAAATGCCCGTGGTAAGGAAACGCTTGCCGAGATTACAGGGCACAACGTAGGATCCTTCTCATAATGTGGTCGTTCTTGGAAGATAGACTCCGAAAAACATGTATGTCGATGTCGTTGTTTGCACTGAAAACCACGTTAAATGGTTATGCTGCGCAACAAAGTGTCTGAAAACTCTGACAGCTTATTGCATTATGTCTTTTGCGTAATTCCTCGAGGAGGCATCTCTATATGCACCGCAATTCGTGAAGCATAATTCTACAACCGACAAATAACTCAGAGAAGATTGACATTCCAAGTTTCACTCAGTGTTTATATCTCCCTGGAGTGTCTAAATAAAAAAATTGGGCTACAATTAGTGCGTAGGATTATGGAGTCAGGTAAACATTTGCACTCATTGTGATTCAAAATTTGATATAGGTAGCTATGTAATAAAACATTATTTTAGAAATTATATTTAAAGCGTCCATTATAAATGCATATGCGTAAACATATATTATTTATATACCATACTCTATTCGTTCAAAAAAGCTAACTCGTTAATTGAAAATTCTTTGTTTCAATAAACATTTGATAGGCGTTTTCAGCTGATGATTATTGATATACCTTGGATTTATGGTGATTGTCTAAAATCTACACACATATTACACCAGAAGATACGAAAGTTCTTATAATTTTTAACTGCTGAACGATATTCTAAGTTTCGAAGAGATAATTTCTCCAATAATCAGATAACAATAACCCGCTTAACTATTTTGCCTTTCTAGGACCTTTCTCGACAACTAAGAGTAGGCAATGAGGCTTATAATCTCTACGATCCATGTTATAGTTTATCTACTTAATATTGTTGCTAAATCCAGTTCTGAGTATCGCAATTCGTTCCTACCTCAAATTTTGGAATTAGCATTAGGTTAATACTAGTGCTTTCGTACCGCCTTTACTGTTATATGGTAATAATATAATGCTTATATCTTTACCAATTATGTGTAGTACTTAATGATGGCATTACCCACTATATACAGTAGGATATTAAGCTAGTTAAAAAAAAGTGACTGAATAGTTGCTAGGGTAATTTTGTTTCTTGATATAGAATTTTTAAACAGATACTATAGAACTTAGCAAACATTAAAAGCATAGATTACTGACGTCTTTTTCTAATGAAAAACTGTCATGAGAACATCCCACAGATATCATTTGAAAACTGGCGGACTACGATTAAAATTAGGGTGCCCGCAATAGATGCTCGTATTAAATAAACGTATAGGTTTCTCTTGCTAATTACAATTGCTGAACTGCCCGCCTTCCAACTGGAACAATGGCTGTTCCTTAGATCACAAATCTGGCAGAAATAACCCACGCGAATGCCAAGAGTCGCCTAATAAACACGCGAATATCTACCAAATGCTATCTTTTCTGTCAATACTCACAGCACTTTTTTCTAGTTTTCTTTTCGGAGGTGACACCTTCGTGTTGTCGGGTTTGCGAAAACTTGGCAATGAGTCCTCCTCTAGCTCGTTGTGATGCTGTGTCTGTTTGTTACTTTTATTGTGAAGCGCAATCGAGTGATTACTGCTCGTATGTGTGGTCGTGGCGGAGTTCGCTACCAAAGGCTGAGCAGATTTTGCGCTAGAACGGAGGTTGTCGTTTGTTTGCACGGCGCTTGACCTTTGCGGGACAGCGGAGTTATCGGCAGCTGTCCTCTGGCGACTTCGGGGGGCTTTACTGTACTTGTCGCGGCCTAGGGCAACGGCAGCTGCCCGCCGGAGCGCCTTGCGCAGCGAGGGAAACGGTATTCGAACCCGAAATGAACTCTTAACAATGGGCTCGAATTTGAGCTCAAAGATGATGAAGCACTGCTGCGCTTGCCTGATCTCAAAGCCAATTCGCATCTCCCGGAACCTCCTCGGGAACATCATCGGTGCTGCCTGCAAACGTATGAATATAAAACAAGTACACCACATAAGAAAATTACACTTTGATAACAGTTGTTTTTCTTTTTTTTTCTTATTCAATTACGAAACACTTAGCTGCACACTGCCTACAATGTAGCTGAGTAGCACCTGTCTGCTCTGACAGCTATTGTAGACCTTTAGAGAGGAGGGAAGAGTCGTTACTGATCTAGACAATTTTCCAAAGTTTTAACGTGGACTGATGCTTCTTCTTAATGAAATTTCGGTTGTACAGCTATGACACATTAATTGCGTAACGTTGCAGTTGCATCTCACGATATATATATATATATATATATATATGTCTGCTTTTATCTTTCAGTAGAGCAGAAGGTGCGATCTCTCGAATATTTATATGTTGGAAGTTCAAATGCTGACGTCTACAATGGCGTCTAAAAAGTCACGTTGCGTGCGTGAAAAAAATGCATGATCGGCAGATTCGGATTCGTGCAATATACACTTTTACAGTGATATACAGAATTTTCCACATTATAGAGTTTTCTAATTTAATATTGAGTGCTTCAAAAAGACATAAAATATTAAAAAAGTTGAAATTATTATTTTTTTCATAATATTTTTTGTTTTTTGAAAATAAACACGGAAAATGCTCAGAAAGCCGTTTCTAATAGCACATAAATTAAAATAACCATCTATCTTCTATAATTCTAGGCGCATCCTTCATTTGATATATCTCCCACAGAGACTTTGTATTTCGTTGCCATGTTTGATTTCAAAGTGTTGAGTCGTAGGAGGGGTCGTAGGAGATAGTTATACATATTGCAAATGAGATTCTGTGGTAGATAATGGATTTTACACTTATGTGTAAAAAGCGCATAAAACGGTTCTTTTTATTTTTGACCTTTTCTAAAGACGTATTGAATCTTTCTTCCAACGATATATCGGTCGTTTGTTTCTATCAATGCAAATGCAAACAACGCACATAAACGTGCCATGAAACGTTGAAAATAAACTAGACCGCACGAACATATTGTCCTGGAACGCCAAATTAGGGGTGACAATTGATGGAACTTCCAAGATAAATACACTTTGAGATACTCAAGCTCTGTTCTACAAAGCAAAATAACTCAAAGGTCAACTTCAACTAAGCATGAAAATGATGATTTTGCGGGATATATATATATATCCTCCCACAAAGTTGTATAGAGTCGCAAGTGGGTAGAAACACAAGAGAACCCGCACATTTGCAAGCCCCTGCGGGGTAACAGGGCAAGCACAGCACTGTAAGTTGAAAATTGCACACAGTTTAGTTTGAAAACTTTAGGCTATTTTGAGAAAATTATTGACATGAATGATACCTAGTCAATTGAATGATAAATGATACAGTTTGCCTATTTGCTGGACAGCTCCAATGAGGTTTCCTTGAAAAACCCATCCATTTTTCTGCTCGAATAAAGTCCCATACAATGGGGAGATTCAAAAGACACCTCTAAGTGACCAAAATATCGTAGAACTACATGAGGCTACGACATCTAACATTTTCTGGAGCAATGTCTTTGTATTCCAAGCTTAAAGAATAGTATCGATTGTAGACGGTGAGAAGGCTAAGAATTTGCCTTTAAGAGGGAGACTGCACCCTTCTCCACTATCGGATATCGAATGAAATGAATACAAATATAGATGAATTTTTAGCAGCTCTGGTTTTGACAAACTCCATTTTTTACATCATACAGCTTTATTGTCCAGGCTCGTCGTCTACATGCACAAAAGGATCGTGTTAGCACACATTGATCGTGAGCTATGAACGTCATTGACCAACCGTTGAAAGAAAAGAGGTCAAAATTTCGTTGTAGCTTTATATTTGAGGTATATTTCCTCCTTATAGAGATCTAATGCTGACATAACATTGTTAGCTGAGATACTGCCTTTTCAAATTATATGTCTTGTCAAAATTTTAAAGACGGAAGGAATAATGTTGTATCTGTACTATTGACGCACATTAAATTGTGCGTAGTCACAAAATTCATAGCTTTCAGTAAAGAAATAAATTCAACAAGCTCTTTACGTAGCGTATTGCAATAATCAGCAGTCAAATGTATCCGTTGCCATCCATGAGGTATTCTGGCGCTTATGCCATGTGCATTTGAATGTTGAGTTTTATCACTAACCTGCCAAGTGCGTGTTCTCTCACCATTCTTCAATACCGTGGATCGAAATGGCAGTGCAAAAAGATTGTTTTAGGATTTCATGTGCATCTTTTTTTGAAAGGCGTTTTTCAAAGCTGGTGTACGATAAAGCAATAGAGAAGCGTGGTAACGTCTTTGGTCCCTCTTCTCCCTTCGAACGCATGAATGGCTTTACTTGCGGCGATGATCACCATGGGTCGAGGTCGGTGGCTTGGTGAAGAAGATACGTAGCTGCGCGGGTTCGATCCCCACTGTTGCACAATTGCATTTATGAAGTCCGTCTTACGAGCTAATACAACAAGCGGTACCGTGGACGTTAAATATTGGCTGAATGCCAAACCAATACTTTTCTAGAATTTCGTCTGAAAATTAGCATAACTGCTAATGATCGCTATGCATCAACAGGTTCTAAGGCCATGCGTTCAGGATTTGAGCCAAGATAATTGGTTTAAAGACCGATCGATAGCCTCAGTTTACTAATGAGTCAACATTTAGCGTGCATGTTTACAAATGATTGCAATACATAGATCTTCAATCCTATTAAAACTATGGAGCTGAAAAAAGACTTGGCTGGATGGAACGATATTATTTAAAAAATTTACAAATTATCGGCAGCCGACTAGAATCGAATGAAGACAAACAAGGCTACGAATGATATCTTAACCAGTGTCGTCTTGACACTAATGAAGACAATGACAGCGACGGAACTATATGAGACAAACTTTGATTTCTGGTTTTTTCGTATGTTCAGAAGAAAACAAATAATAGCTAGTTTATAGCACTCAAATAAGACCCCAGATCAAAGTCATTATGTTGGCAATGATTTTCGGAGAAACACTGCTAAGCAAGCCATGGGCTTCTAAAGAGTCTATCCACAATTCGGTTTTTTACTTTTGTATATGAAACAATGTATAGCAAAGCCGTAATGGTACCGCAATGTGGTATTCACACCGTTTCGTAGTGAAAACTTTCCATGTTCAATGTTGGTAGCAAAAAAGTTTTCAATGAAGTAATATTGCTTTTGCGTCCGCGATACGCGATAATATAATAGCGAAGCTACATTGAGGTTAAGTTTCCGGCGTACCTATTTGTCGTATAGTACAAATAATGCCATATAAATATCTTGACTATTGTTGCACGTAGGTATGCGTAATATATTCCATATGGATAAAAAATGTATGTGCATATTTTTATGTACGCAGTTGGCTATCAATAGTAGCATTACGTCATTACTCGTATTACTCGAACCGTGGCTTCATAATTTTTCTACGAGAAGGAATCTAGTCACATTTAGTAAAATACTGGTTGTCCCATTCACCATTTTCCTTCTAATATGAAAGCCATTGTATTTAATACCGGGTGTCATTGGTCGCGCTACACTTCCGCGAGCTAAAAATTGCTTCGTTGCCGTTGAGTGTCGTCGCCTAAGATGTGAAATTTGTAACCTAACCCTAGGTCGTGTTCTAGTACCGGTGGGATGCAGTTGACATTTTTGCTCGTCTTTTGTGTTATTTGATGGTAGAGTAAAGGCAAATAGTCGGTGGTCCAAAATTATTATGAGGAAATTGCAAAATAAGAGTTCTAGTTCATTCTGAACGACTCCTTTAAATATTGAGGCACTTCTTAATCCATATTTATAACAAAGCCACGTCGATTCAACGATCGTGACTTCTACTTAGTGAAAGTAGAAGAGGACAACTTTGCTAACGCTATCGGTTATTGAAATGAATTCACTCAAGCTTTCTGCGGCAGCTGGGGTTTCTACAACAGCACAATCTTATGCTTTGCTACTTACCGCTGAGCGCAGTGAGCTAAGATCAATTAAAAGCCTTCTAGGTTGTGACATTTTTAACTGAATGCTGCGTAATGAAAGACTGAACTGTCCTAGGCTTATACGGCAGCCATATCAGAAGAACAATTATGCGCGGCGTTTGTGAAGAGGCGGCGCTCTAATAGAAACTAAACTGTGTAGATGCTGCATCCGTTTTTGTCGTGCACCTGCGCTCGCCTATTTCTGCAGCTTCCATGAACGGAGAAGTAGGAGAGGCAAAAAAGACTGAATTCTAAAAGTCAGTCCTATTTCTGCGGCTTCCACGAACGGAGAAGCAGGAGAGGTAAAAAGGACTGAAAAGTCAGTTAAATGGCGGAAACGTTATCCTTCCAAAGGCCGGGTACAAAAATAGTCAGGATTTGACTTTGCTTAGTGACGCATATGATTTCTTGCAAGCAATATATCACAGGCGGAACTTCTTTTTCACAATAGTATAGGAAAATTGCATTTTCATATCTGCAGCAGACACGGGTTCGCCGGAGGATAAATTAATAGAACTTTTAGGTCAAGCGATTCTTCATTACATTGTATGCACAAAGCGAGAAAAATACGTCAAATGAGCTTAATTTTAAGCATTATACGGCTGTCACTTAGTAAAACGGATAACAGGATAGTCATAAGACAAATCTAAAGCACTAGAAAACCATTCAATAGGCGATTTCCGACAAGGTCCATTAAAAGATGTTTTTTCGATATGTCCTACATGCATTTGGCATTGCAAATGAGCGTATACAACACTAAGGAAGCATGCGAAATTCATTTGGTATTTAATACCACTTATACCAATTACTCTGGAAATTTGACTGAATGCTTTTATCCATATATTTCTTTGACTCCTGACTCTTATTAGTATTTCAGTAGTAGTAGTCCAGTGTTAGTAGTACTCTAGATGACTGTTTGTTTTCTTATTCACCTATGGTTAGTATTCCTCCTTTTAGAAAGACCTTAGCGGCTTTCTTTCCATTATAGCCAAATCGGAATACGGAATCGAATGTTTCATCACTTCTGTGTGAGCAGGAGTAATTAACTTTGGCTGCTTGGATTAATTCGTCAGCAAGGAATCAGTCAATTAGAACAACGTTGTTTCTTGCACAAGTTTGTAAAGATGGAGTACCATCTTGCTCGTATAACCGAGAACTCGAAGCAGGTCTGAATGGTGAATACCAGCCAGCTGTGGATAACTTTAGAGAGGAAGTGAAAATTTATTGAAACGCATAGTCAGCGTGCAAGGACGTGTCTGTGATGTGCCCTCCATCCTAGGCCTAGAAAATAAAATAACAAACAGAATGCTATATCTCACAAAGACAGGAAGAGTTTGGCTGGAGAAGCCTGCGAGAGACGGAATTAAAAGTACAGTGTCTTCTATTGTGTTAGCTGCTGTGCCTTCGTTAACTCCATTCTTGTAATTCATCCTAGTTTAGTGACTAATATTGACCACTTGTAAATTGTGGGTACTGAATTATTACAGGGTTGTGAGCTGTATCGCTGCGGAATTTTTGGAATGTCAAAATCGTCAGCCAGGGAGCAGTATTGTGAGTAATAAAAGGTCTACATTTCGTTTTTATTTAATGACGATGCTGAGTATTGCTATAACTATTCATATGCCATTTTGATAGCACACTATAAACCGGGAAGTCCAGGCGTATGCAAAAGATCGTTCTCTGGGTCCAGTAAAACCTTTGAAAGTTATGTTCAGCTTCAATTTATGGAAGCAACCATACTATTGCGTGGACTAAAAAGCTAGCAACACTAAACCCGTCATTCTTAATACTCCCTCGACTTGTGTAATGCGCGGAGCCGGACCATACAGAAACATTTAATTACCAAAGGCACACGTATTTCAAATACCTGCACAGCGCTATGTGGAAGCTGTCAGAAGCTCGAATTGAGAGCACAATAATTAAAACACCGAATGTGCCGTATTAGTTAGAATAGCATGAAAAACATTACATACCATTGAATCACCGTATTTTTTCGCAGAGCTTGCTTATGTTTGCGACATTACTTTTATATTTATACTGCATGTAATAAGAGATCTTTCAAACAGCGCCTAACGTGCGAGTGTTTATATAACCCTATTACACACGTTCGCACTTAATTGCTATGTACGTTTTCACATTGCGTGCTTCACTGTTTGTCCTTTTCGCCGTTGAACAACGTTGACTAAGACGAAGGTCGTATCGCTGCGCTGATCATATTTGGCCCACGCAATCTATGCGCTTTCGTCATTACCAAGACAGATGGGATGTTTGCACGTCTGGGAACTGAAGAGCTTGATGGGCTTTTCTTCCTCAATCTGGGCCTTGGGCTACACCGTTTGCCTGGCAGTCTTCATTGCTGTTGTCGGCACTGGAGCCGGACCGAGTGGTCACTTGTGCTTTCTAAGGCCAAAGCTTTCCGAGTCACACCTCGTTGCCCGCGGAGAATCGCTTTCTTGGTGATCTTACTTCCATTCCCTCGCTGCCGGTCCTGCCTACGACGACGACGCGAACGAATCTATTCGCGCACTTCTATCTCCTTATCACAATTCGGCGGAAACTGTGTGAGCCGTTGATCTGAGGTACCATTTGGTTTTTCGAAAACAAACCTGGGAATGGCTTGATAGATTTGAAAAATAGCATAAGTGCATGGTGCCGACTTGGAATATGTAACACCACTAGGGTACTTTCAAATACTTTCAAATTCATCGGTGTGAAATCGTAGCGAGCGCGGTGACATGGTGCTGATGTAGCTTAAACCTTGCGACAAAAATTCTTTGACTAAAAGTTAGTAACAACTAGCTGTATTTGTTTGATCAAAGTGAGTTCAGCGTTCTACAGTTTGTATACCACGACAGTTTTTCAGTGACTACGCAAAGGTCATTCGATCTCCTCGTTTCATGCGACTGTTTGGTGCAGTCGTCGTGTATCATAATTTCGGGAATTGACAGATTATTGTTTCGAAGTTTACTTTCGCCATCGTATAGAGCGTTGGCAGCGGGCTACAATAATAAATACCAAATATTACACTTTAACAAAAAAAATGACGTGTGTTAAAACTGTTTAGAAATATCTCGGTATATTTGGTCACCTTGTTATTCGTTCGCTTCCCTTAACAATAAGTGTGTTATATTGCCATTTAGTACCGTTTAGTAGTATTGCCACTTACTAATATAAATATTGCTAGTTTGTAGTTGCCGCAACAAATGTCTGAAAGAAAAGAATGAAAAAAATATGCATATTCAAGATCTTCCGAAGTGCAATGGAAGGGCCTCCTCCTGCGAAATAGTGGCGGTGGTGGAACGAGGGGATGAAGAATGAGGCAATACAAATATGAACCAATCACTTGTTACGAATTAAGTCGGCCCTAGGTAGAATGTGCTTCGGTTATTGGGATAGACTATCTCGGGCCAACCTAATTCGTAATAGATGATTGGTTCATATTTGTATTGCCTCGTTCTTCATCTCCTCGTTCCACCACCGCCACTATTCATCCAAAGAGTATCCCAAAAGCTTCGCAATATACACTCTCAGTAGTACAGAGCCCCCCTCGTCTTAAAGAAGTCGGTCAAGCGTTCTCCTTTCCATATGACTTCCTGTCTGACTTCTCATGCAGTTCTCTCAGATACTAACAGATCCTCTCCACATTTTATTAGCCCTCAGTTGGAAGCAGAAAAGTCGATTCCTTTCCAAGTTCCCCTTTCTCTGTAGTGGTCTAATCGCTACAGGGTGGCTTTCTCGCTCTGTACAGTAACAGCAGGGACCCCCCGTCGCTACAGTCTTCTGGCATACCGGTTCTTGTGTAAGATCTGACTTTGCTTTTGCTCTTAAGGAAGAGGAAATTTTCTCATTATCCTGTGCGAATACGCTGTATACATGTGTACGTGCCGCCGGTTAGATTCGTCCGGCTTGGCCCTACATGCACAGGACAGGCCCCCCCGCCCATATAGTGCACACCGGCGGCTTTGCTCTTCCCTCGACTGTCCTTACGGCTTCCTACGGAATTTGACAAGATCTTTTTTCTAGTTAAGCGAGCCCTTAGCGTCACTCATTCTGTTCTATACACTTGACTCTATATATTTCTCTTTTTTTCGCTCCACGGTGTATTTTTTCCATATTTTTCCTTTCCCCCTGGTGCTAAACAGCGGCCCAACTACGGTGTCGGCTTTCTCTCCTTACTCTCGACAGTTCCACTCGCGTTCAACGTCTCTTTGATCCTTGCTCCCTCTGTCTCCCGGTTTTTCGTTCCTTCTCGATCATTCATGTTTTTGGGACGATCACATGGGGACCGGTTCCTGTCGAGACTCTCGCTGGTCTAGTACTGTTAACTGTAATACTTCCGTACGAGATCATAGGGGTCGCGGACATAAACCACCCCTTAATTTTCCTCTTGGTTATCTCATTTTATTTCTGTTTCCACACTTTGTTCTCTCGTTTCTTTTTGTCTCTTAGATTGCTGCTTATGTACTCACGCTGCTGCCTACTGTCAGGTTTCAGTTCGTCTCTTCATTTCGCGTCATTCGTTGCTCCTTTCCAACACCGTTGGCAGCCATTGAACAACAATGACGCACTCCTGCCCAGATACAGATGAATTTTTTAGTTTTAGTTGGAGGAACGCCTCGCAAGGAGGAGGGATTTTTAGAGAAAGCCTGGAAAACCCAGGAACAACCCGGAAGTCGTGGTCCTTCCGTTCGGCGCGGACTTCGTGTTAGATCTCTGATGTTGCCTCCAGTTCTGATCGAATGAAGCACTCAATATTCCGTTCCATCGCTACCTTCCGAGCCAATGAAATGCCGAATGGGTCGTTTAATCAAGTACGAGTATAGCCATATTTAATCGTTGGCAGGATCATAACTGGCCGAATGGCGCAATGCGATGACGGACTAAAAAAACTGTGACAGGCGACGATCGTCTATAGACAATTATAGCGGTAGAATAGGAAGAAAAATTTGTGCGTTAATTTCTTTGAAATTGCAACCCTGTTAGTAAACGCACAAATATAGAAACTTGACAATCTCTAAGAAAGCTAATGTTCCTCTAGAATGGAACATATATACATTATGCAATGCATTAGGCCAGGTCGCCCGTTGCCATGTTAGTTCGGCGGTCTCTCATGATTCTGGTAAGTTCACCTTAATATAGAGCGAATAAATAATGGCACCGAAATTTAAAAATTTTGATTAACAGTCACTTCAAAATCATTCGAACGGTAAAGTGATATTGGCTACTCTACGATTATCGCTATTACGGTGAATCATAGCATTTGTCGGTACTGTTAATATTGTCAAAGGGCACAGTATACTAATATTAATGTAGATGGTAGTGCAATCGATACTATAAGGCAATATTGTCGCTTATTGTTATTCAAAGGAGACCCAAGCATCCATTAGATAATGATACTTAAAATCTATCTGAGTCGTAAGGAAAGGGTGGCGATTTTCTCTAGTCGTTTGACAACACAAAGTTCGTGCTCCTGCGCCAGCTTCTGAGTAATTTGGATTGCTCAACATGTACTAAATAGAAATTTTGGTATATAGTATTCCTGAATTCCTTACAAGTTTCGCACCTTTTCGCTTTCTCGATTGAGAAGCTGGAGAGTTTTGAACTACCCTTTCAACCTATTGAGTTTCGCCTGACTTGATGCGGGATTAAGTCAAGCAACCATATGGAGCTCCTTCATTGTGTCTATCGCAGAAGAGCCATGCTGAATGGCTTCGACTTCTTTCAACATCACGTAAATTTGCCTTCGCGTGAGTATTCGACTACTCGTCTCATAAAATCCTGTACAAAGCATAGGGTCATAGAGTCTAAATATCTCCATTGAGGAAAATTTTTTTAACGGGACTATTTTGAAAAATATTTAAGAGCTTAAAAAAGCGAGCTTCTTCTCTGCATAAAGCTGGTCTAAAAGGATTCATTTACATTGACGGAACAATAAACAGAATAAACAAAAAACACGTTTAAAATCATGTCATTGCGAATCGTGCGACTTGCACTCAGGCGCCTCTTTTTCAGAGATATAACTGTTTAAACTCTATATTCAACTGTTAAATTAACACTGGCACTTAATTTTCGCCTGTTGCATGCCAAACGAAAAGTTACAACTCATCCAGCTCACGCCTTCAATCGTAGCCTTAAGCACTACCTATTGGAGTTCTCGCACATGCAGATCCGTCCTTTTGAAATCCAACTGGAGATTTGCATCGATACGATGATCGATACGAAATTAAATATTTTCTGGCGGTGCTCCTTTAGAACCAACTTTCATATAATTGCCTCCTACATGCACTCTGAGCCAGTTGATTCGATTTATAATACTATTGAGTTTCTAGAGCTAACCAAATGATAACATTTAAGTTCTCATATAAGCGAACGTTCACATTCACCTTATATTCGCATCTCCTCTAACGAGCAATTAGTTTGGATTTCCACACATATGTACGCGAATACGTAAAATATTTTGATTTCCCTCAATTAGGCGCAGTGCGTCGTAAACCACTCCCATCTACCAGATTATCCGTGCTCTGTGCAAGACACTTTACAAGCTGGAAAACTCTTCTTTTCTACTTTTTATTTGTTTTTTTCTATTTAATTTGTTTATATGAATGACACCATAGTCCAAAAATTTGGCTAAACGTGACATACCGAAATACAGTGAGCGTTGTACAGTGAATGTACAGCGTCTATGTATCACTATATCTGGCTTCGTGTTGCGAGACCATTTTGCAAATCATACACAAAAGTCGTTCCAGCCTTTTTCCGCTCTTCAATATAGACACACAAGGCATGCAGACTCATTTGCTTGTAAGGACTTAAATGATGCAGCAGGTAGGTGTAATTGCAAGAGAGGTGATCTGTGCCATAGACTCGCCTATGGTAACACGCAACGAACGGTGAAATGCCAACTCATCCCCAAGCGACGCTCGCTCATCCTTCAGGAAGGAAAGAGGAAGGAGTCTGTCTTTGCTCTGTGCTATGCTGTGATATCACCTTACATGACAACACTGCCGCCCCAACCAATGGCACTCTCGCCTCGCCTGGAGGGGTACACAGCCTGAAGTGACTCGGGCAGCAAGAGCTGTTGCAACATCAATAGCAAGTTCAGCAATGACAGAACAGCGATAAATCGATAAAGAAAAATCGTGGTATATGCTTTTCATTGCTGGCCAGCAGACAGGTGCCGGTCCAGTAGAATACCACAAGCCCGGGAAGATAGCGAGCAATTCGAGTATAAAGCTCTGAGCAGATAGACGGAGGGAGAGAAAAATAACGGAGCCATCACATCACCACACGTATTCTTTCGAGAACGCGTAGACGTACACGCACAGGACCAGATGGCGTCTTCAGAACAGCCAACGGCTCGGGTTATATCAGTAAAAAGAGCTGTTAAGAAACCTGCGAAAACAGGCAACTGGATCTGAAATGAGGAACGCTTAAACTGTGAGCACGAAAGCATGCGCCGTACCAAATTAAATACACTTATTTAGCATGACATTAACATGTGCACCGAATTTACCCTCAGTGATATTCCATAACAGTATAATTACAGAGTCGCATGAAATCTTTACTGAGAGGGTGTTTAGGACTAAAAACTAAATGAAAGCATCAGCTATTAAAAAAAAGGGTTAAAGCCATATCGTTATTATATGTAATGAGATATTTAAGCTTCTTATTACTATCAAAAATAAAGGCTATAGACTTTTAAAAGTGCAAAATTTGCCCGTGATGCCTCTAGAAAATAGATTGTTACTCGGTCAGTTTGAGTAACCTCTTACAAGCAATTACTCACTACGTAGGTTATTAAGTTTTATTACACGGACGTTTCGTCACCGTGGCAAATCTACATATTTTAGTCTACTTTCTTATGTGCTAAGTCTTGTAGCTCCTACGTAGACTTGGTTGGCCAACTTAATCATAGTGCACGTAACGTCGCTTTCTTCCTTTTTCAATAAAACAGGACAAGCTATGTTCAAGGATTTATGTGTATGTCCTTTTGAGAAGGGCCCCCAAACTTTAAACCACAGAGGGACTTTGGGATTACAAGACTTTCTGCAAAGGTAGGATCAAAACTATGGATGATGACATCTAGGATAACGCCTGAAGAAGAACTACTTAACGGAATTACAAATGGAGGCATTTAACGGCATGGAAATTTTATTTAGTTTGTATAAGTAAACCGAATTTGTAAGATTTCAAACTTACAAGTTGATACTGTCACTCTATTTTTATCACGCAGCTTTAATACTGCGCTGTAGATTTGTTTGCCATGTAGCTTCAAATATTCGGCCTTTAATTTACACGTCGTACCACTGGTAAATACATTTTGAAGATTCAATATGAGCATGCAGAACAATGGAGAGCAAATACAAGAAAGCACGGAAACTACCCGCGGAAACAACCGTATTGTTATCTTCAGCGGAAAAAGGCAGCCAGGATTCTTTTCCATTACTTGGCTGTTCTGTATGTACATGATTTTTATAAGTCCAATATTCAACAAAGCGTACACGTCCACGTCTTATGCTAAGTACTGTGCTAAAGCGAATGAGTTAACAATATTCGATCATTTTGTCTGCAGCTCTTTCCCAAATTAAAGTTATATGCGTTGTCGTTTTTTTAATTCTTAGCAAAATTAGTGCTTCAACGGCCCTGCTATGAAGTGGTTATTTAATACGCATTATGTTAACTAGCCGAATGAAAAAGGCGTTTAACCGAATCAAAATGTGGTTGAGGCCTACGAAAAGGTTGCAGCCGAAGTTTCTGGTTGCGTAAAGACAAATTCGACGATGACTTGGACGTCGCAGTTTATTGGTGGACGCTTCTGTTGTGTACCCAATCGAGTTTGCATTTGAGTGCAAAAAGCAGAGAAAATGAAATATTCATTTGATTAAATAAGGCTAGATATATTACCTATTACGCTTACTAAGAACAGTTGTTGTTCTTTTTACTTAAATTTGCCTTAAAGAACTTTTCGAAATTCTCAGTTACTTTAAGTGAATAATAACAATATAGGTTGTGATAACAAAAATGCTTTGCAAGAATACCGCTAGTTCTCATGCTACAAGAATATATAGCCCCCTGCTAAGAAATGTCTCTATTACTTTACTCCGCTACAGTGTATCCCTCATACCTCAAGTTCCTGTGTGTTACTTTCCATACTTGCCAGCATTGGATACTTATTCTCAGGTTCATGTAATCGGTAAGACAGTATTGAAAGCAGTTCGAAAAATTGCCCACCCAACAAACTTCTGTAGTAAAATGAATTCCACATTTCAAACTACAAACTACACGCATGACTTATAAAGACGATAGCTTCTTAAGTTTTTAATTTTTATTAACAAAAAGCTGTATGTGAAGGAGGACGTTGAGGTCACCACTGAAGTGGCATAGGTTTTCACATTGTAAATATGTATGGCTTCATGTTCACCGAGAATCAATCTGTCAAGTTGTTCTTGGGGTTTCGCGGTACTATGCGGGCTAAGACTCTTGTGCAGACTGTTCGATCAAATAGCTCCAGTACTCGTGGACCGCAAGAGTGCTTTGAAAGTCTCTTGTTTTCTTCATCATCGAGACATTGAAAACGAATGGCAGCGATACTTCGCGAGAACGTTTAGAATTCAGAACTCTTGTTTTTGGAAACTATATTCCCGATTACTAACTCCACCAGTTGCTAACAACCTTAAATGCAATTTTCTAGAATATATCTATGTCGTACATCGGGGTACAGTTCGCGAAAATCTTACTAAGAGATCCTTCAAAGTTGTAATTAGCTGGACTACGATGTAAGCTCATAGCAATCATAACGAACCAGACGAAGAAACTTTGTCGAACGATATCACCAAAGATGAGCGCTGTACGGAATATTTTATCTGAGATCAATACGAACATAAGCGGATTAAAAGGAAGTTAAAATCAATGCGTCGCACCTTAGTCGTAGCTCGAACAGCCAATATGACTCAAAGTCGAACAACGGAGTACGCATTAATGCCAAGAAAAATCTGTCATGCTCTTGCGTTCGTTTCTCGATAGTCTACATCGATTGAGGGTTATCAAGAGAGACGCAGGGTCTCGTACAATAAAGCGTTCTGGAAACTGGTATCACTGATGGTTCCGTCCAAATCATCCCCTGAAACCTTCGAAAGATGCATGCGTGCCCAAAGTTTAGTATAAGAACAGGGGTCCTCAAGGGACAAACGATCGGGGCAGTTTCCTCTTTTGCGCCAGCGAACGGTACAATTATTTCCTCTACCATCTTGTCGTTCTTAATATCCCGAGAGATTATTCTCCAGCTACAATTTTCGTAGAGAAAGGAAATAATCTACCGCGTAAAACC
Source organism: Tropilaelaps mercedesae (assembly GCA_002081605.1). Classification (NCBI taxonomy): domain Eukaryota; kingdom Metazoa; phylum Arthropoda; class Arachnida; order Mesostigmata; family Laelapidae; genus Tropilaelaps; species Tropilaelaps mercedesae. Next base: position 4,062 of record MNPL01009801.1, on the reverse strand, counting down.
GCAGTAATCAACGTATCACAATGCGCGATTGACAGTGCTTACACAATAGCGCGTAATAATATTATTGTTACGGAGATGTAGGTACACAAAGTATTGCTAATCAAAGGCATACGCACAATGTAAGATATAAATAAAAGGTGAAACCTCTAGCTACTGACTATCTTTCAAATAGCAATTTGCTTTGCTTGTGGCAAAAGGTGCCAAAATTGGCTTTATTTTCATAGCGTTAAGCAATCATTGGCATCCAAGAGGTGAGGTTTAAGCCTATTTTTTGAAGATTCCGTTGTTCTACAATTCATGTTTTTCTTCTGTGTTTGTATTGCGCCGAAGAGACGTTCATAGGTCTCCTGCTTGATAACAGTGTATATGTTTGGGTAATATAAAGCTTACACTAAAGGATATCTGCAATACATGTGAAGTTTTGATTCTTGAATTTAAAAGCTAAAAATTGACGTACGAAGCAAGGTAGCTCTGTTTTAGAGCACCTGCAGACCGCGCACCTGTCGTACTTCTCTCTTAGATTAAGCTAGTCTTGAAAAAAGTATAACCTACTACTTCCGCCGCCACTGATAAAAAAATAGCCGCCGATCATTGTCTATACTAAACGTTTTTTGCTTGTCATTAATTTATAGTTTATAAATAAAGTGTTTTCTTTAATGAAATCACCAAAATTGTATCGTGATATCACAGGACTCAGATCAAGTTGAGAATATATGCTGCAGACATCATTCTCCAAACTTGCATTTCTATCCTAGATCTAATTAACGTTGGGTTTGCTCGGATAGAGACGACGGGCCTTATAGTGCGCAGTAGGGACAGAGTTTGCACCCAGCTATTCGAAGTCATGCCGTTCATTTCGTGGAACTGTTCTTTGCACTTCGTAGGTTGATGCATCGTTTAGCACCGCATGGTGATTCCGTCATTCTTTAATGACCCGTAGCTACTGTCAAGCCTGCGTGTAGCAGTGCAACAAATAGCTTCAAGTAGTGATCATTAGTATCTGTGTTTAGGGTTACTACCGTAAACTGTGTTTATCACGTGCCCATCACTTTTGCGTACCTCATCTATCCTAAACATCTAGGTCTTTCATCAACTAAACTCTTCGGGGACCTTGCCCGGTCTACGTTTGAAGCCACTTTCTGAGTTACTTGTGGGCAACTCTGGCTGAACAGAAGCTTACATAAGAAGTCTATACTATAGGCGAACTAGACGATTGATGGATTACACTAAGGTAATTGTCAGTTTTGCAGTCAGCTACTTACCTTCCGCTCTGACAAATACTTCTCATGTGTTATTCACACAATAAACCTTCCATTCGACTCCCTACTGAATATACTACACTAGGTGAGCGTAACGTTAGGCTGTCAGATACGCGTAGTATCAAAACGTGTCGTTATTTACGCGTACTCGTTAGGAACATGCCTTGGAGACACACAGACTTTCATTTTTCTCAGTGCCGTTACTTATTTTACTGCTCATGTGTGCATACTTTTATTGATCGGTTGTAATAAAGAGTTAAATCGTATCTGTTGCCGTCAGATTGCGTTCTATAAATTTTCAACTGGTCCACTCGTTGCCCTCTTGGGGCATTTCTGATCATCAACCATCCCACATGCCGTCCAACTGGCCAAGATCTGAACTCCGGATGAACGTTCTCGCTTTCCCCGATGGGATTTCCGCCTTGGAAAGGAAAAGGACAAGCGGGAGGTCCGGCACTTCGTCGAAGTCTCCTCAAACAACTTCCCAAGAGTCACGTTGGAGGCAAAAAGTTTTAGCGCTCATTAAATCTCATTGATACCGAATAGGCTATAGCAGTCGTCGCAGTACTACCACCGAATCGTCTGCTTGCATCTACTAGACGCGCATGCGCGGACAAAATGCTGATAATGTGACAAGATATTAAGCCAATGCGACAAAAAAAAGAAATGAGATGTGCGAATGTTAGGAAATAGTGGTACATTCAGAGGGACCGGTAAAGACATAATCACCGTATTAGTGTTCGTGCTATCATTGAGCGTCCGGTTTTCTGTAATCTTAGCCGGCACGACCGTCGTCG